>PVIC010013900.1:6125-37465 GCA_004025085.1 Thryonomys swinderianus | reverse complement strand
TCCGTGTGGAGATTTCTCAGAAAACTAGGACTACGGGTCCCATTTGACCCTGCTATACCCCTGCTAGGAATATACCCAAAAGAATTTAAAAACTCACATTGGAAAGACAGATGTACACCCTTGTTCATAGCAGCTCAGTTCATGATAGCTCAATCTTGGAAACAACCCAAATGTCCATCAACTGGAGAGTGGATAAAGATGTGGTTTTTTTTACAAAATGGAGTATTACTCTGCCATAAAGAATGACAAGATCGATCCATTTAGGTGCAAATGGAGACATCTGGAGGATATACTAATATGTGAAATCAATAGATCACAGATAGACAATTTCCGGATCTTCTCTTTGGCATGAACACCTGTAGATGCAAATGAGTTCTAGAAAGTAGGACAGCTTTTATAGAGTGGAACATTTCTATAGGAAACTTGGTGTGGGAATGTGATGAGGGGAAGGAATAAATATGATACAGAAGGAAAATAAAAGAGTATGTATAAAGGGGGGAGGAGGGAGAGTGGGTGGGGATATGGGTAAAAATGAGAATTAACTTGTGGCATATACTGGTACAAATTTCCCAATGTTATATGTGATTTTGAGATGTATATAAATTGTACCAATAAAGAATTCAATTAAAAAATTACGTGGTAGCCCATTCATATCACATTTTCCACAATTTTATCTATCAACAAAAATAAATTTAATTAATAGTGAATACCAAAAAAATTCTATAACCAACCAAATTTTAAGGTTGTTTAATCTCTCCTAAACATATTTTCAGCTCATCAAGAAGAACTTTTCCTTTGTCTACTCTTTACACTTTTACTCCACATTTGAAAGACTCCTGTTGAGTCACCTTCTAATTTTTCTTTGGCTGTCTTAATGTGTTAATATCAAGTGCAAATCAGTCCATATTGGAATTAGGCATGAGCATCTTTAAATATGAACTGCAGTCTCAGAGAGTTTTAAATAACCCTTCTTTGAATTATTGTTTTCAATCACCATCCCTCATTTCAGGGTACCTCTCAGGAAGAGAACAACTTACAGTTTAAGGGCAAAGACAGATACGTCTTAATGTACAACAACAATCAATAAGAAGTACTGAAGATGAAATTCTTGGATATAAAGAGAAGTCATGTTTCCCAAGTAAAGGTAGCAGAAATAAGGAGGAGATAAGCTCATGAACTTCTATAGATCCTACTGTGGTGATGGTGGTGAGAGGGAAAAGTAACCTCTGTGTTGAAGGATTTTATAATTTACCCATAAAAATAGACACTAATGCCATTAACTGTCCAGTATCAATATAGTGCATCAACTGACAGAATCAAATAGACTAATGCTGACCACTTTTAGCTCTATGATCCTGGGTTTGGACTGTTCCAGGACAGCCAAATTTCTTCAAACTCAATGACAATGACACACTAAAGAAATGGTCCAAAAATAACATATACATAGGACATGCACTGTCCGTTGCAATTTTCAGGCCTGAAGTCTACTCTTCATCCCTTCACAGAGGAAAAACTGCTGGCTATTGGTGTGATTAGTGATATCTGATGAAATAACGGAACTTCTCAAAACCCAATTAATTTCCATGGGATAATATGTAAATGAAAATAGTGAAATCTAATTGAGTGAGTGCTAAACTAGATATAACCTTACACTAGAAGTCAAAGCTTTTAAGAGGAAAAAGAACTGATGGGGCAAAAAAGGAATTCAAATATGGTAAAAATTGCAATCCATTAGTATTATTTAGCTAATTGGGAAAAGATTCAACTCTTAGAGACAAAAAGCCTGTATTTCAGCCAAAAGAGCAATAGCATTCTTTGGAAGCATGGTTCACAAGGCACTGGAGGCAAACATCAAATATAATAATAAGCATTAGGTGCTTTAAGGCATAAAGTCCTGTATAATCCCAAGATGTTTTTCCACACAGTTAAATATTTGAAGCTCTACTATGTACTAGGGTGTATATGGAGGTGGTAATGATGTTAAAATGAGAAGTCACGGTGCTCACTCTTGGCTTATCCGTAAGGGCGGGGGGGGGGGGAATGTGGACAAAAGGAATATTGTAGCAAATTTCAGTACAACCTAAAGGTAAGTAACTGTACAAGTGGGTAATGTATGAGTAATTGGGGAACCAAAAAGCATGAATAGCCACAATATAGCTGTCATTTTATTTAGCCAGATACAGTGGACCCTAAGGGAAGCCAAAGAGCTTCTTGGAGCAGAAGTGTGTCTGGCTGGGCCTGTAGGTGTTGGTGACTGTGTCCTCACAAGAGTGGGTCTTGCTACCTGAAACTCCATTCCCTCAGTACCATCACCCACGTTTGCCGAGGGCTGAGGCCCATTCCAGGAAAACTTACATACTCACTCACTGAACATGCTGTGAAGAAGATGACTAGATCATCAAGTCCTCCCAGGATTTGGGACAATTAGCAGCAGTTTAGCCTCACCCTTGGGAAGGAGGAGTTATCTCCTAGGCATGTAGCAACGACAGTACATCTTCCAGTTCTCAAATAGTCATCATTTCAATGATGAGAAAACCTGTATTCAAAGTGGTACAGTTATTCTTTCCCTGTTGCCTTTAAATATCACTGGGGCAGCCCAAAGAATGGTAATCTACTCCAGTTTCAATAAAGGATTTTGAAAGACAGCGATCATTTTTTCCTTTCCATCATTCCCATCACAGCTAATTTATTTTCTTAACTATTATTGGTATATGTTTGCAGTACAAAATGAAGAATTGGTACATGTACATAACATCTCAATTTTTCACCTTCCCTTCAGCAACTAAAGGTTCAAGTCAGTACACCAACAGGTCATGCAGATATAAAGGGGAACAGAAGCGTGGAGTGTTTTCCATATAAACATGTTTCTTCTGTCTCTGATAAAACAAACAAACACACACACACACACAATTGGGTGGTTTCTTTTTCCACATTTGAAGGATGTGTTTGGGTGTAAATGACTTAAAGGACACATGATGTTGTTTAATATTAAATCTGGGGGTTCTGAAGGACAGATTGTCATGGACATTGAAATAAAGTGTTGAAGAATTGTAACCTATGATGATGCTCATGGCAGAAAAAAATAAACATTGGTTTTAAACATGAGCCCCACATCAAAAGTTACAAAAGACACATGTTATAAATTGTACAGTGAGTAGCAGAGAGGTTTATTTATTTAAAGATGGTTAATGATCCTTCTAAGCAAAATCAGAAGGCCTGCTTTTCATCCTAGGATTAGTACCATAAAATCTCAGGATGGTCATCGGCAAAGCACTGATGTGACATTCTCTAAATCTAGGAGCTTCTGGGCAGAGAGGCTGAGAGGGCCATGTCAGGGTGGTAAACAGGGGGCCTGCAGTCACAGATAGAAATGGAGAGAGAAGCTAAAAGAGGATTATGGGAGAATTTAACAAATGACTCCCTTGCACGGCAATGAGAAGGAGCATAAGACAGACATCAGGAACCCTTCTTACACTTCTTGCTGGGAGAAGAGCAATGGGGATGTTTTGGCAACTGCTATGATTTGTGTCAGAGAAAGCACAAATCTTGGCTTTGGCCCACTGTGTGTTAGAATGATTTGCTTGCAATTTAAAATGCCTTGATATGTGTGAGAAGCCAAAGATGAGATTTTCTGCTGGGAACATTCAGAAGGGTAGCTATGAAGTTAATATTGGAAATCATATCAGCTTCCAGAAAGGATGCACAGGAATAAATATAAAATGAACAAAGGAAAAGAGAAAGAATTGGTACTGGTTCATTAAGAGCACTTCCTGCAAAACCATGAGAAAACCTGGGTTTCATATTCTCTCAGAGTCCTCCAGAAAAGGGTTATGCAGCATCATGAGCAGCTAGCAGAACCACAAGGGAAATCCTGCAGGACAAGGAGGGCTAGGGTGCCAAAGGGAGCCGGGACTGACACAATAGCCTGTCGATGTGCAAACAGGGTAAGGGCTGCCATTTATATCTCTGTTTCCTTTGGCCTAAGAAATTTCATCTGTGCCACTGAATCATCAGATCATAAAACATTTGGGTAGAAAGTGAAGAAAAAAGAAAAAGACATTCCTTTCAATGCTGCTGACAATAAATAATGAGATAAACATGAACTGGAAAAAAGGCTCTAAACTGATACACCTTTAAAGTGGTACATTTTTCACAATGCTCATATAAGTGAATTGTGAATGACTAAAATTTAAATTTGTAGTTAAGAAGTAGGAAAACACGTATTTCCTGGTGATATTAAAATCTAGTAAAACAGCCTGTATCTTTGTTTCCTATAGTACATGTTTTAATAGACTCTTGCAACCAGTCAGCACCTAGGGCACACCTTTGAATAATCTTGAACTTAATCAAACACATTGAATGAGTCTGACATTAGAATACAGGTGGGTACTGCACAGTGTAAAGAGGTGGTAGGTAAGGAAACATGCTGGGCATCACATCCCTTCCTGGAATGTGCCCCCGTGCAGCTTCCAACTTTTCTCTGTGGGCTGAGTGAGTATGCTGGAGGAGCTACACCTGTGTCCCGCTCCAGAGCTACAAAAAGCCAGTGCTAGGACTTCTACAACCAGCGAGAAACCAAAGTCCAAAGAAATGAGGTTACTGTCCTCCTGACCTGATTTCTGCTATAGTTTTTATTCAAGTGACACTTCTGTGTTGTAGAGTCATGCCTTCTAGGAGGGAAAGTATACAGGAATAAGGGAAATGATACTTTTTCAAAACTTTAGCAATTCTTTTAAGCTCCAGAAGTCAGTGGAAAGGAAGATTTTGCTGGAAAGACACAGGCAGAAGGAGTGGTGGGAACTACATATCTAAGAGGCCAGTATCCACCTCACAGCCCCCTGGTGTCTGACTTCGGGAGTGCACCTTTCTTGCAGGTGATTTACATGACTGCACAGTCCTCCCATCACACTTCTCAGAAGCGCAGTAAAATAAGATTGGTGGAAGTGGCACATCATTTAGTTTTGGAGACAACTAGATTTCCTTTTTTGTATGGATTGTTACAAGCAGCAGATAAAGCCTTTCAACCAATATCTAACAAATGCCATAGCGATGAATCTGGAGATCCACGAAAGTATTGGAAATAATATCGAGAGATGTACAATTTATGGCAGAGGACCAAGGAGAGGCCATTTCGGCTGCAGACATGCCCAGCTGCTTTGGTGTTGGGCTGTGATAAACACAGCAGCTGTGATGACAAGCTTTCAGATGTTGCCACGAGACAGAAACCAAGTCATTTTTAGCTGTTCAGAAAGTTTGGTCTTAAATATCACTTTTAAGATACCTGGTGCTACTGTAAAAGGAGCAAGAAAATTCACAATAACTCATTTTTAGTATCACTCTTCTTTCATTTTTGATTGCAGAAATCATGCTTGTTCAGGCCATGGATTTAGCCCAGTGGTTGTGGTGTCTGCCTAGCAAGCAGAAAGGTCCCTGGTTCGATCTCTGGTAACTACATACAACAATACCAGGCATGGTGATTCACACCCACCAGCAATAAGTACCACGCACCACAATGCCGGTCATGGTGTCTCATACCTGTCATCTCACCACTTGGGAAGCAGAGGCAGGAGGACTGCTGAGTTCGAGGCTTGCCTCGGTTACATAGTGAGCTCTGGGCCAGCCTGAACTACAAAGCGAGACCCTAACTAAATAAATAAATAAATCATGCTTGCTCAACCCACCAGTAAGGCAAGTGTAAGTAATCCACAAAAAATTATTAACTGCACACAGGATATGAATGAGCACATACATACTAAAAGTCTCATTCAATATTATATGAAAAACTGCCTAAATTGGAGTGTCACTGCTATAAGAACAGGTGACAGGAATTTTAAATGACTTTATTGGAACTTATAGTTTTCTTTTAAGATGTTTGTGTCTTCAACTTGTAGTGATTTGCTGTCACATCCCTGAGGGCACAGGCTTTTAAAAATATTGAAACATTAACATTTTATTCCATTGATGTATAGAAATGTGTAATTTTGCAAACTTATTTTAATTGTTTCATGCTACCCATTTGCTCACTCTCTTTGAGGTTAATTAGCACCAGGTTTTAGACACACATTCAGACTTGGGTGTTAAGAGTAAGAACAATGACAAGTTCTCAGTACAATTAAAAATCCTGGTCTAGGAAAGCCAAACGCTAAAAATGAATAAAATATTATCAGACACAAATGAAGATCTATGAATAAGTAAATCCAAATAAAATGTACTGAATCGCAGAGGGGACTAGGAACTCAACATGAACACACTGATCTCTAATTCCTTTTTCTGGTCTTCGAGGCCCTCAGTGGTTTCCCTCAGCTTGTCTTCCATTTACATCTCCAGTGGCATTTTGTCTTCGTCACGTGGTATATGCCAAGCAGGACCACTTACGACTGTCTAAAATGCCTCTCATCTTTCAGCCTTTAATTGTTGCTAATATTGAGCTAATCAGAATCTGTCCCCTCATTTAAGGTCTGTTTCCTAACTGATCTGAACAATCTCTACTTCTCTGGAATACTCAGGAGCAGATGCATTATGAAGCTACTAAAGTGTAAATGTACATTCTTATTTGCATGTCCTTCACAAGATCCCTGGAGGAATTTAGAAATGGCATCATAAGATTTTGTAAAATTTACCTATATGAAATATTTTAGTTGTAAAATTAGTTCTCTAATTGCTTTATGTCCTTTCCATCACACTCTTCCTCCTGTAGGGTGACAGCAGTATGGCGAAGAGAACTTCTGGAATCCGGCTAAGGGGAAAGTGAGTTTAGGATATATTTCACATCAACAAAGTGGACAGTTTGTGCATGGTTCACAGATACTAGTTTAGCGAGTCATCTGGAGAGTGATACCAGAATCTTATCATCTCTCTGTGGCAGTTCCCCCAGTTACATGACATGAAGCTACATGCATACAGCAAAAGAAGTACGTGGAAATGCTAAGTTAAGCATGATTTGAAATGCATGAAGCCAAAAGCTAGGCTATGAGAGATGTTTTAGTAACCTAGATGGAAAAAAATTATAAGGCTATTATTCAGATTTTATCAATATTTTGATATATGGGATATTCTTCTTCAACTAGAAAATCCCTGGAAATGCATCATCAGATTCAAACTCTTGTGTTAGTAAAACACAAGGTTGTATTAGTATTATAAATTGCAAGTGTGTATACAGGAAGACCTCTGGTGATGCATTCCAAATAACAGTATTTGAACAAGAAGTTTGATTTCCCTGGTTACAGAAAAAATTGAATTGTTTATTTAATCTATTTTGAAATGCTACTATAGATGAAGCGCTGGTAAAAGAATATGTAGACAAAACTGCAGAGAAAAAAAGAATAATGATGTATTCAGGTGTTGATGAATAACATCATAAAATAATATTTTCCATATTTTATGATCTTTAGTATATTAGCTTTTCAATATTTGTAAATTGATGCTTTTTCTTATTTTAAATAAGAATTCATTTATAAATATGTTTTGCATTTAACTTTTTTTTTTTCTTTTTCTTTTTGAGACAGGGTTTCACTTTGTAGTTCAAACTGGCCCTGGGGTTACTATGTAGCCCAGGCAAGCCTCGAACTCAGCAATCCTTCTGCCTCTGCCTCCCAAGTGCTGAGATGACAGGCGTGAGCCACCATGCCCAGCTTCATTTATCTTTATCTCTGCTTAAATAGTTCATTCCTCCAGAAAAGTTGAATTCAACATAATGTGAATCTCTTCTGCTTCTTTTTAAAGTATAATGGATTCTGCTTTATGTACAGAGTTGTATCCTTGTGATGTCCCCTTAACCTAGTCATTTAACAAAGATTTAATGAATGCCTCACAATCGGGGCACTTCTAGGAACCCTGGCCACTTCAGCACAAACACCAGAAAGGCAGTGTTTTTGAAAACTCCGAGATGCTAGAAGACAACAGATAATAAACAAGGAAATAATACACATAAGCATTTAAAACCAAGGGCAAGATAGTTCTTCAACAGGAACTTGAGGTAGAATGTGATGAGGAGGGAGGAAAAGAGACAGTACTGTACTGCATTAGAGCCTCTGGTTACAGGATGCTTGCCTTGGTGTATCTCTTAGGATCCCTAGAAGATGGGCATCAACAGAGAGCATGTTCAGCAGAACTAAATAGAACTAAACAAAACCATAGGGGCAACGATCAACCTTTGGATTCAGAAATATTTAGATTCTGAAATAGCCCAGATAAGGCAACATTTTTGTATCACAGAAAGGGCTTCTACCCCCAACACAAATACAGTGCTACTGTTGAGTTTGTTTCCCTTCACTCAACACTTTTTTCTTTAGCGTCAACATTTATTTTAAAACAAACACTATGCACACCAATTCTGCATTTGTTATCACTCTTGCAACTTAAAGATAAATGAGCATAAAATTGACATCAACAGCAATGTTAAACAACTCCAGTGGAAGCTCTGAAACATGACTACAGTCTTATCAACTACTGTGGTTTATGAAGGGATTGACTGCCCTGTCAACTAACCTTTTAGTTTTTCATAGCTTATACTCCTAGAAGATAGATATCAAGGAAGTTAATCTATATCCATAACATGTATGGCAATCCATAGAAGAGACACAAATGTAATAATTGAGTTTATATTAAAAGATTCTTCAGAGGGCTTGAATTTTAAACATGATTTTGAAATGCAGAAGATGTGTGAAACTATACACTGGTATAAACAGTTATTTATTGTAGCAGATGGGACATGTTCACAGAGGCTAGAGATGGACATTTGTGTATGGACATTGACAAGATTTGCTCAGCCACAAGATGGACATAAACGAAGTGACCAGGAGATCAAGAAATTAAGGAAATGAAAAAATTTTATTAGAAAAACACCTAGAAAACCTTAAATACAAATAACAAACAGCAATGAGACTTCCAGAGTCTGTAGCTTATTTTGCCCCTTGAGTACTGACAATCTGGTATATGCATTTTGGAAAGACATTTATACTTTATGAATATCTGAAAATCTTAACTATGAGAATAGGCAAAGGGATCTTTTCTCCATTTTTTTTAGTAAGTCTTTCATGAAAAACATAAAATGAATCTCAGAGTGTCCAATGGAAGGGTTTGAGCTGAGGATGGCTGTTCCATGCAATATGAAGCATGTTTGGGATGATTCAGTTATGTAATGATGTTAGTCTCTACCAAACGCTTATGGAACCACTCTTTCTTTTATCTGAATAGGATATAGTTCTTTTATCTGAACAGGATATAGTTCCAGTGAGTAGAGAACAGCCTCAAAAAGAATACTTCACTAGCTCTTTCATAGAAGACAAAGGCAGAAATAAGCAATGCCTTTAGGTTATACAATTTCAGTTGCAAATAATTACTAGTAACATCAAAGTACTACATTCAAATCATCACTTCTTTCTTGATAAATGCGAACCACTTACAAGTCAATTGAAGGTATCTTGGGGACAAATCTATACTTTTTATCAGAGGCATTTGAAACCTTTGATCATTTACTGGATCATTGAAAGTCCCTAGCAAAACTGAAGGAAGTAGAGGGTTGTGGAGCTACTGTTATCTCTAAGGAACTCTCAAAAGATGGCTTTACTCCACTGTCTATATGCTCAAATGCTGTTTTCTGTGCAGTAGGAATGAGCGTAGGAGGCCTTTTCTTTTCCTGATGGATGGGAAAGGCACAGTTTCTACTTAATGGTACTTTAAATACTAAATAAGGGTGAATTAACTGACACTCAATTCCAAAGACAGAGATCCTGGACTTTCTGGTGGGCAACATGCCTAATTTGAAGTACCCAAGGAAAATCTGACTACATTCTGCTTGGAGACTTTTCCAAAATTTACAGCTGTGGTTTGAGACCTCATTTGTTGACCCATATCCTCTCCCGGAACCCAAAGCTCAGCCTTAACCTTAGTACCTTTTATCTTGTACATCTGGTAAGAAGAGGTTACATTTTGTCCATGATGTGGAGCTGGTCCAGCTGTCCAAGCCATCGTGACCTCAAATTAGATAAGTGAAATCTAATCCACTTGAAAGTACTCTTTAAGACCACCCAGATGTTTCATATGGCTGCAGTCTTGCTACTAAATAGGTCCATTACACAAGCTGGAGAACATTAACTCAGATAAGTAATTCACCCAAAGGCATAAGTGAGGCAAATATCCACAGATAATTATTGACTTTTCTGTGTAACTCCTGGCATCAAGTTCAATATACACCCAAATGCAAAGGCCACCGGTACATGTCTAGATTATGTTTCTGTGAGTCTTCAGGAAGGTGTAAATGGCTATCAACACAGATTATCTACTAATGCTAAAGTGTGAGGAAAAGGAAATTTTTTAGAGTTTAAAATATTTTCCACAAATTGATTTCTTAGAGTCAAAGGAACGAATGAATGTGTATCAGTTATAAGTATCAGTTATGAGTATTTAAGCCAATGATTAGAAATCTGTGATGATTTTAAAAGAAATTCTCAGAACAAAAAAAGTTTTCAAGGACTATTTTTCTTATAGGTCCTAGAAATATACTACATTTAGCCAGAACATGAGATGTTCACTAGCATGGAGGTAATGACCTGTTTTATCTAGTTTATGTCTACATTTATTATATTTCTAATATACTGCTTATAAGTATTGTATTGTGCTAGTTCAGTGTTTATATATACTGAATTCAGTTATTATATAACTGAGTAATAAGAACTAGACAATCTTGATAAGCCACAGAATAACATAGCAGAACCTATCAAAATGACAGGAAAACTCACAGCAAAATTTAACAACACAGACCTATCCCTCGTGACAACATTAAATGGAAAGAGCTGATAAGAGGCCAGTATCTAATTCAACCAGCTTTTGAACTTTTCAAGTAGTCCTTGAGACAAGAAGTCTTTAATTTGAGGTGAAGGATCATAATCTCATCTTTTAGGTCTTTTCAGGGCAAGCAAACCAATACCCAGTACTATTTTAAAACAAGGCTGACTTAGAAAAGAAGGGATTGCCCACACAAGTTCCACATGAAAGCCTGGATATGATCAGAGATGTCTTTGTGCTGTGTCTACATGGTCTTCTCACTCTGTTTTGTCTGTGAAGATTTGAACAAGCACACACAAAGTTGTTTTTGCAAAGAAAGTGGATGGGACTCAAAATATGATTGTTTAGGTATGTCAGCAATATTGCTTTATCTTTTATTTTGTTCCTTCCATATATATGAGTAAGTGGGATGTGTGATAAGTATCTTTTTAGCTTGTGATAGTGTTTCTGTTCTTAAGTGTTTCTAATATTTTCACAAAAGGCTTGTGACACTCCTTGTCCACAGATTATGATCATCTCAAAAGTAGCTTTTAAATACTCTTCAAAGTGAAAAATTAGAAACTTCAGACTAAATTTCATAGCACAAAGAAGAGACTTACTATGCAGCAATTGCGGGATTCTTAGGAAAGCAGACAAATAACACTTTAGCCAGGGATGTCGAAATAGACTCCTCCACTGAACAGGAGGGTCGCAAAGTCACATTATGAAGATGGGAGGGCTCTGTGGCCATAAAACAATTTACCTTCAATTTCACTCCTATATTCTAATTTCATAAGCCTTTATGTTTAGAACACAGATTTCATAAGCCCTTATGTCTAGAATAGATTTCATTTCCTATCTGAAACAAACATATGGTATCAAACAGTCTTTTAATGTTCCGATTTAAATTAGTTTTAAAGAGATTAAAAAAGACTGAAATAGGTTTGCTATTTTTGCATGCTTAACAGCAATATTTATATCAACATACTGGCAGAGGGAATGTTAACTTCCCTGTATCTCATGGGCCCACGATGGCATTTTAAAAGGAACACATTTACCTAAAATACTCACTATGTGGTATATAGATATTTCAGACTATGTGACTAGGACCTACCTCCTACAACTTCTCAGCATGAGAACAATTCAATCCTAAATCACAAATGTCCCCTTAGTGCACAACTTAATTGTATGTCAATGATGGTTTGTATCATTTGGTTGCTATGTGGCCAGTGCTATTTCATATAAATATTCAACAAATAGCCAGTATACACCCAGGTATCATAATCCTAGGGCCCAGGTTAGGGTTAATTCTGCTTCCTGTAAAAATTCTACTCAGGCTAATCTATTGATTTTCAAAAGCAGCGTTTTCTTTGCCTGTGTGTTACAAATCACTTATGAGTCCTGAAAATAAGTGAAGAACTTAGATCAGCATTTTAACCCATGAATGGTACAGGGACTATCAGACTGTGTTACAAAGTAAAGCTATGTTTTGTTTCATAACATGTATATACTGACCTGAAATCTAAAAATCTATTGTTGGTTTTGAGTTATAGCAAAACAATTGGGAAAAATATGATCTAAACCTATAGGATGCTCCCTAAGCATCTGCAAACTCAGACTGAGCTGGAAACTCTTTGGATTATGAACTTCTTAAGGAAATACATTTTACCCACAACTGCCTCCTAATCTGTTTCCATGGACCTTTGGTTTTGTTTATTTGTTTGCTTTTTAGGTTTATGTCCTATTTCATATTTATTTTATCTAGGCATTTTCTAAATACTTGGTAAGTGCTAGGAAATGTGTCAATTATGAAGGAAATGATGACTTCCATAACAGTCATCTCTAGGCCACTGTGCTCCCTCTTGCATGGTGTCCTCCCTTCACACCACAAGCGTACTTCTTTTCCTGCCTTTACTTAGCACAAACACTTTCTGCAGAGCCTGTTTCTTTTCCTACTTTTAATAAAACTTTTCCAGCATAAACAGTAGTGTATTCTTCAAGGGCTCTAAGGAGTTTGATTTGCATGAATAATACAGTGTCACCAAGATATAGCTAAACAGTTATTGCAGAGGGCCAGAATTAGGAAGAAGAGTTAAAGCTGTGCGAGAGAGCCTCACAGGACGGTTGACCTCAATGAAGGTATTCACATATGCATTCATAGTCCATCCATCCATCCTCCACTGAGTTCAATATGATAACCTAGAAGCTGGGGCAAATATCGGAATTACCTCAGAAGAACATAGGGATTATTACCTTAGAAGAGCTCCAAACCCATAGGTTAGAGACACTTATAGGGACAGGTATGAAGAACAGAAGAAGTATAGAAGGTACCAATTATAAACATGAACTGTTAGGTCTGCCTGCAGGAGTTAATGGCAGCAGATGATGGTGAATAGAGAAGAAAGGCTTTGATACTCAAAACAGCTCATCTGTATCTTAGAGCAAAATAATGAATATCACATGTATAAATTATTTGTATTTTTAAAGGTAATGCAAAACACATGAGGCCACAGTGACAGAGAGCTAGAATTCTGGCTCCTGAGATTATACATAAAATTAAAAGACTAAAACAGAGGCACAATAGAAATTCAACTTTAGCACTTTACTGCTTCAAGTTGTTATATCTGAATATTTTCATTTGAATAAAATTGACTATCAAGACCAAAATAATTTTAAATGATCTACTCATAAAAGTTTTATTCTTTTGGAAGGTACTGTAAATGGAATTATGTTCTTATTTTTTTCAGATAATTCATTTTTAGTACATACAAGCACAACTGATTTCTGTATCCTACATATTTTCTGAATTTTTTTTAATCCTAGGAGTGCTTAGTGGAATATCTGGATATTCCACTGTTTCTGAGATAAAAGATTCTGCAAAAAGATGATTTAATTTCTTCTTTCTGAATTTAGAATTCTTTCTTTTTCTTACCTAATTGCTTTGGCTAGGAGTTCTACCATAATATTACACTGAAGACAAGTGGTGAAAGCAGGTACCTTGTCTTGTTCCTGATCTTAGAAAAAGACCTTTCAGGTTTTTACAGAGAATGATGTGTGTTACTGCTGATTCTTTATCAAATTTAAGTGTATTATTTTGGTACCTAGGGTGATATGAGTTTTTATCATTAAAAAATGTTGAATCTAATAAAAGAGCTTGGTAAGGTTTTATGAATTAATGATTATTTTACATCTCCTGATGTAAAAATCTTGATAAGATTTTTAAATATTGTTTAAATCTGTACTATCCAAAGTGATCCACCAGTTCAATGCAATGTCTTTTATACAGTGGAAATGTAAATTGGTATATCCATTACTGAAAATTGTATAGGAATACCTCAAAAAATTAAAATGTGGGAGCAAGAACTCACTCTAGGAGATCTTTATCTTTCTGTTCATAGCATCATTACTGGCTGTAACCACGATGTAGAAACAACTTTAGTGTTTACTGATGGATGAAGAAAATCACGCACACGCATGTGCATGTACACACACATACACACACACAAGGGTAGTATTTAGCCACAAAAAGAAGGAAATCTCACCATTTGTAACAACACAGATCAACCCAGAAAAGAGTATTCTAAGTGAACCAAGCCAGATATGGAAAGACAAATACTAACTCACATAAATACAGAATCTAAAGAACTGAAAATTACAGAAGCAAAAAAATATGGTACTGACTGTCAGGAGCACTGAGAGGCTGAACAAAAAGTATAAATTTTCAGTTATAGGTGAATAAGTTTAGGGCATCACTTGTATAACATGGTGAGTACTGTCGGTAATACTGTACCGTTTATTTAAAATTTGGAAAGAGATGTTAATAATATTTTCACCACATACACACCCACCTATTACCTCATGGTGGTAATAGTTATGTTAATTAGTTTGGTTGTAGTGATCCGTACACACAATATATATCAAATCATCACCTCACATATCTGGAATAGACACGTTTGTTTGTTTATTTATTTATTTATTTATTTTTGAGACAGGGTCTCACTTTGTAGTTCAGGCTGGCCCTGAGCTCACTATGTAGCCCAGGCAAGCCTCGAACTCAGCAATCCTCCTATCACTGCCTCCTGAGTGCTAGGATTACAGGCATGAGCCACCATGCCTGGCAATACGTTTATTTTTAACTAAGTATTTTAAAATAAAATTTCAATAAGAACTTGTGTGATCTAGCCTTGTCACTCTGTCCTTGTCGTGCTTTCCTCTGTTCCCCTCCCCCTACTCAATTCACTGCAGCTGCCCTCACCTCCTGTATGGCTCTTCATCTTTCCAGGTTCACTCAGGGTCCCCTTTCATCTTTGCACTAGCAGATCTCACCATTTAGGATGCTTTTCTACAATCCACCTCATCTCAGGGTAGATACCTCCTAGTTACTCTCTAGTTTTTTATCCTGTTGTATTTTCTTGACTGAAATGTTACCATTGGAGAAAATCTTGTACATTTATTACATATATGATTTCTAAGCCAGAAGGGAAGCTCATGAGAACAGAAATCCTGCCGATCTTCTCTCCCTATTGGATGCCCATACCCTAGCATACTAATACCTGTTTAAATGTTCATGATTTTAAGGAAAGACAGAGGGAGTTGGGACAGGTGCAGGTGGAGTGATCATGCAGAGATCCAGGTGGAACCTGAAACAGAACACCCAGAAATAGCTGACAAATCAGTAATACAAGCTGCTGGTTCAACTTATATGGTCAAGTACAAAGTACAAATGTATTAAGTCAGCAGATC
This sequence comes from Thryonomys swinderianus, assembly GCA_004025085.1. Classification (NCBI taxonomy): domain Eukaryota; kingdom Metazoa; phylum Chordata; class Mammalia; order Rodentia; family Thryonomyidae; genus Thryonomys; species Thryonomys swinderianus. The sequence goes on along the minus strand of PVIC010013900.1, from coordinate 21,958 downwards.
ACAGATGTGGTGGGAATGGAAACATGGAAGAGGAGTTATTCTTGAACTTCAGAACCAGGTTAATGCTAGACTCCAGAGACATGTGGCTTTCTACATGTCTGGCCAGCAGGAATCCAAACCAGTGATCCAATTCGAAGGTTACAAAAACGCCAACTCCATCATCCTTCCTGATTCTCAACTGTGTACATAGTTGAACCAAGTAGGTAATCAGAAAACCAGACAGGCTAAGAGAAAATTGTGGCAAAAGTTTTGTCACTAGTCCTGGCATAAGAAGAAAGTAAACAAAAAAACAACAAAACTGTGTTTCAAATTATTCTCTAAAGAACTCATTGCAAGAGACAACTTCTTTGAGATGATAAAATTATCCATAATATTTGCAGGGAGCAGGTTACCATGACCAAAGGGTACTATGCATGTGTCATGGGCAGGTCTGTAGGAGAAAGGCTTAACATTTTTGGCAATGACAGCAGTCCAGGATGAAACACAGCCACAGTGTCCCTTGTAACAGTGGCCGTGAATCACGCTGATTATGAGCCATAAGCATGCAATCACTGGCATGCAGAAACTCCCGACTAATAGCCATGAAGAGCTCGCCTTTGCTATCTAAGTGTTGCAGACTGAACACACTCCTGCCTGACCTCCGCTCGGCACTAATACCTGAATCATAGCCTGGGGAAGCTCAATATTCCACTGCTGGAAAGCAGATAAACAGCAACAATACAAAGATGCAGCCCTTTTTAGTGCCGCTAGTTAAACTGAATGCACTTAATCTTTCTTCGACATCTAAAATGTCTGTCATCTTCTCTTGGTGGAATAAACGATATTTAAACACTGATGCAGAAACCCTCTTTTTAAAAGCTTTTCCACATACTTAAAGGCAAACAGAATAAAAAGCCTTGGTTAAACTCAGCATCATAGGACACAAATCAGTAAGTTCCTGGAGGACATGCTATAATGGTTTCACAACCACAGAGGACCCCAGTATCATTATCCATTATGTTTACCTATAGGCTTCAAATATAACAAATTTCTGTTGTGTGAGATGTGCAGAATCTGCCCAGGAAACAAATAATATGCTTCACTATCTATCACGGTATGAATGTGTTATATATATAAATTGACCCACATTGAGTGGTTTCTAACATGATAAGAAATTAAATCATAGGATTTTACCAGAAAGAATTGATCCAAATCTGGACAAGGGTCCGCTTCATTCTTCCATCATTCCACCTAGTGGGAAATGGGAGCCAGACCCAAGCAGATACTTTCTAGACCCTACACTCCTCTCCCACACACAGTGTCGCTTTCCAAAGAAAGATTCCTCAGACTAAACAAAAGGAAACACTGCTGGCCGGAAGTCCCGGAGAGGCAGATGTAAATGGTGTGTTTTCTCATACAGAAGGGAAGTGCAGTCTTATCTAACTACTTGTATGTTGAGTCCATTAATGCATCTGTTAAAGGCAGAAAGCCGAAAACCTATGATTATATTTAATTAAAACTGCATAAGTAACAGCATATAATTTCCCTTTAGCCAAGTATTTTCTGACCACAGTATGGAATAAGAACTTTATCTTTGGCTGAACTCACATTACTAGAGTCTTTACAAGCTGGGAACAGTGCTGGGTTCATGTACTCTCAGTGCAGAAATTTAAAAAAGCAAGCCAGTTCTTTTAAAAGTCAATGTGAGAAAATCAAAATAAAATAGCTGATTTGTGGAAGGTGCTGACACCTAGAAGGATGCAAACTAGAGCCCATCGTGGGCAACACTTCAGTCTTCCTTGCTTCCATTTAGTTTGCTTAGAGGCCAAAGGTGAGGGCCTGCCTAAGCAGCACTGCTACCATGTAGAGTTATTATTTTAATCGACACTGTGCTGTGTTAATGAGTGCCAACCATGTGCCAGATGGTGTTGAAAACAAAGCCTTCTCCGCAGTCCTGCCTGGTGGGATCAGCACCTCTCTTCTCTGTGAAAATGATCACAACGTGGTAATGAGCTAACTGCGATGCAACCCAACTTCTAATCCCCCGACACGTTCTGATTGGGCATTGCTCCAAGATTTGGCACAGAAAAGGCACCTGGAGCGCTGTCGGATGATCTCTTCAGGGATAATGGACCAGGGAACTGAGCCTGTAATGATTTCATATCAGTTTGTTCAAGTTCAGTTGCTATTAATTGGGTTCAAGTTCAGCTCCAGTTCACACAATCTAAATAAATAGCTGTCGAAACCAGCTTAGGGCCTAGGACAGTAAGTACCTTTGTAGCTAACAAGAAGCAAGAAAACGAGGACCACTCAAGGAAATGCCTTGCAGAGATGCTATCTGGTGTGCAGCACCTGTCTGGTGGGCAAGTGCAGTCAGGGTGGGGGACATCCAAAAACAGAGTGCTGGTTTGTAAATGATTCGGAGAATGAAGCTGGAAAATAACTTACATTATAAAATGTGCACACAATTCTTGAGAACAGATACAGGCAAACATAGCTACTGCTGATTTGAAGTCCCGTGATCTGGAACGTGGAATTTCCCTATACTTCTTATCCATTTTGGAAATTCTAAGAAATTAACTCACAACCTAACTAAAAGAAATATTTTGGACAAATTCATTCCTAAAAAGAGAAAAGGAGAAATACTGCAGAAAAATCAATTTAAAAATAGAGCTTTGCATATTTTATAGGAAAATCAATTCAAAATCTATTTTTCTCTAGTCCATTAAGATTCACTTTAAGTTGGCTTCACTAGAATGAAATTTAAAATGCATTTCTAAAGATCATTTGTAGGAAATTTTGAATGAAGTCATTTCCAATTCAATGTTGGCTGGTGAATTCTAATTTCTATTAGAATCCTGTCACAATGCTTAGAATTGGACTGGTTTGAGCAGATACTGGGATAGCTATTTTATAAATACTATTATATGTGGAAGGCAATATGTTCGGATAAAAATTAAGACATTTAACACAGTTTTGTGTTATAACACTTAGATTTAAAATATAACTAGTTTAACTTAATATAATCATTGGACTATTTTTATCATTTACATATCAAATCTAAGCAATTAAATAAGCAAATACCTTAATGGAGTAAATTATGAAGATAGGGATAACATAAACAAAAGACTGAATTTGAAAGATATTACTCAGTATTTTGGATCTTGTGTTCTATTTTTCCTGAAGAAAAGCAAGAGGTATTTAATCAGGTGTGACAAATTTGGTCCCCTAACCATGAAGATCCTGCTTGTTATTTAACTATACCAAGTATTTTAACCTTCTAGGGTCTGAATTTTCTCAAAATGAATTGAAACACAGAGGGGGACTGAAAAGTTTGAAGTAATTGTATATCAAGGGTCTGCCAGAATGCATTTAACACAACAGTTGCAATAAACACCATTCCCTCTGCACACTCAACATTAACCCTACACATCCTGGTTCCTCTTTGCAGTCAGTCTTTCCAGAGCACCAACTTCTCAGGTGGTGTAGAGGGCAGCTGAGAAGTCACCCTGGAAACCCGAGCCACCACAATGTGTAGGATCAGTACCAGAATCAGGAAGGTCTACATTATGGAATATTTTTCTTTACTGTTTATACAGAATATTATGGAATACTCTTCTTTTCTGTTTTATACAGAACTGTCTAATTATTTTTTTCTACATTTTAGTTGCTCATCATCTGTTTCCCAATCCTCAAGAGAGTTTTAGAAGTGAAACTCAGCTCACTTGGATATCTTCTGTCAAACTAGACAAAACCGTGCTTTGTGGCTGCCTTTCCAGTTATGGACCCTCCTGTACAGGATCATGAAATCCTCCTATTGGCTTTATTTTGCCTTATCAGACATTTGCTCTTTTGAGGTGACACATAAGTAAGCAGTCATGCTATCTTTGCCCCACCGTCTCCTATCACCTTTGCCTGAACTCTGCCACACTTTCCGCTGAGGTGCCAGGAGGCGAGGCCACTCAGGGAGTATCTTCCTGGTCAAATTTCCAGCACAAGTGGTCACAGGTCTCTGAAGGGAAGGCCTCCAGTGGCCTGCACTACAGGCTGCTGCCTCTGCATGTTTACCATTAGCCTTTCCATATTAACCTTTGCCTTGTTTGCTTGACTTTGCCCATCTCCGATTTCAGGTTGAGAGTTTAAGGACAGAAGTGGCATCCAATATTCCAAAAAAGCTAACCCTGAGGTAAAAATCCCACCCCATGATCCTGGCGTTTTAACATTTGAAGAAAAATGCCAGCTTTAGTCAATACTACTCAACTAATTTTGACAACCCAAAGGCCACAGTGTCAAAGACAATTTTCCTTCATACAGTTAACATTTGTATATATCAAACATATAGGTTGCAAGAAATATTATGCTTTTAAGTGTACTTTGACTTGGAAATAAACATAATGAAAAATATAAATTAAGGGGCTGGAGGGTTAGCTCAGTGGTTCCGGCACCTGCCTCGCAAGCGCAAGGTCCTGAGTTTGATCCCCAGTAACCACATATAGTGCTGGGCGTGGAGACTCACGCCCACCAGCAATCAATACCACATATCACAATGCCGGGCTTGGTGGCTCACACCTGTAATCCCAGCACTCGGGAGGCAGAGGCAGGAGGATTGCTGAGTTCAAGGCTTGCCTGGGGTCCATAGTGAGCTCAGGGCCAGCCTGAACTACAAAGCAAGACCCTGCCTCAAAAAAAAAAAAAAGTTAAAATTTCCCATTACTCTGTATTCCTGATTCCTATTAAGGTTATTCTTCCCAAGACCAGAGAGATGATTTCTGCACTTATGAAATTACCAGAGTTAAGTGAAAACACAATAGTATTTTGATTTAATTCAACTAATGTGCAGTAGTATCTATTATGTTTCTGGTTTTATAGACAACATTAAGTAGTATATACCCATTAGTTTCCATCAAGAAATACTGGAATACTTGAAATCACACACAAAATAATGCAAACATGTAAGGAAATTTAGCACTAGTTTCTAAGCTGAGAGTTGCAAACTTCCTAAGTGTTGCACCAGGACTAAAAAGAAATTTATCATCATTGCCCTTGGCAGAGGAGTTTGCACCATGTAGGTAGACCTGGCATCACCTGAATTTGAAAGTACAATTTAGATTGAGAAAATAATGGAAATCATCAGATGTAAATTGACAAATCACAGTGGTGGAAAAGACCATGGCTTGCTGGCTTGGGAAAAGGGTTGGTAGTAATCATGACTACACACCAATCGCTCTAATTATCCTGAAGAAACAGGTTTGTTCCGGGAGTGCTGGATGTGGAAGAATGAGCTACACATTAACACACTGCACCTTCCCAGTGTGGACTGTGCATTAACCACAACAAAAGCTTGTGTTATACCAATATTCCAGACCGCTGGCTTGCTGGAGATTTCTCCTCACTATAATATCCTGTCTTTTCAGCCAGTTCTCTAACTAAATATATGACTTTTGCATTTCTACCTGATGCCCTCTTCTCTCTTCAATGACTTTCTCTAAGTCTCTGTCTTTCTTACTTTGGTGCCTTTATTCCAAGAACTATTCATTCTATTTTTAGGAAAAAAGATACAACTTCATACCCACTAAGCTAGCTGTAATAAAAATAAACAAGCAAACAAAACAAAATAAAACATGAACAAGGGTTTCAGAGGAAGGGAAGAGACTGGAATCCGAATGCCCAGCTGCTGAAAAGGTAAAGTGGGGCTGTAAGTTTGGGTAACCACATACAGTTCTTCAAATGATGAACAATAAAATTAATTTATAGCCCAACTCTTAAGAAAACACATGTCCATGCAAAAATTTGTACAGATATTTTCATAATATCATTATTCATAGTAGTCAAAAAGTAGGCAAAACTAATGTCTAACAACTCATAGATAAATGAAATATGGTATTTCCATTAAATAAATTACTATTTGCCAGTTAAAAAAGGAATTGAAATATGTGTAACATGTTTGAATACTGAAAGTATTAAAGCCAATCTGAAAGGATCTTATATAGTACAACTCCACCTACATACATGAAATCTCCACAAGACACAAATCTACAGAAGCAGAAAGAGGGTCAACAGTTGCCTAAGGTTGGGGTGGGGAATATGGATATTGAGGAGCACTGCTAAGAGTTACAGCATTTCTTTGTGGCATGATTAAAATATCTGGACATCATCATAGTATTCATTTCACAGTTCTACAGATATATCACTAACCACTGAAATACACACTTCAAATAACTGAAATATGTTAAGGACCACATCTTAGTAAGCTGTTAAATGAAAAAGAACAATACACCCTGATGATTTCTTGTGAAAATTCATTCTTATGAATTCTATCAGTTATAAAAGCTCTAGTTTCTCAGTGGTAAAGTAGACTACAGATGAATTCTGGTGATGGAAATTTATTTAAGAAAAAATTACTAATCAAGTAAAAAATTGCATGAAATAGTAATAAATGAAATTTAAAAACTATTATTTTACTAACCATCATATACATTTTTCAGTTATACCATTAACTTTATTTTGTCCACTACTCTTTGTCTACTCAAAACTAAAAATCTGAAAGGCTAGTCAAACAGCTAATAAGGACCACAATATTGGTCTTCTAACTTCTATCCTTCCCAAATTTAAGGCTCGCATTTCCCATTCTGTATGTGAACTAGAAACATTGATGCAATGCATAGATAAGTAGATACAGATACACCACATCTGTTCATTACTCTACACAGTGAACATCTTAAAGCATTCCAGTCATTCCATCTTTTCTCAGCGTGCTTATCATGGTGCTTGGCAACAGTTTAGGCTCACTAAACTTTAAATAATGAATACTCAAAGAGTAAATTTTAGCTTCCAGCATTACTAAGAAGCATAGATTGCCAAGTAGATTTGTGGTTGCTTATCTCTAGTCACCTAAAAATCACCTCTGCTTACTCTATCAGTGTTGTAAATTACATTTATCTGTTCCTTCTTGTCAGTTCCCCTTCGACCTTAGTGTTTATGCTAATGGTTCTATCTTCCTGCTAGTCACCCAGTAACAAGGCTAGGATTTGGACAGTGCCCATACAGGGCAATTCAGTGGTTTAGGGCCTCCTCTTTTAGGCCATCAGGAAATTAAGCAGAAATTAAGACACAAATGTGATACTGACATGGGTGACAGTAGGGAAGGGAGACAGATAAGCTGGAGAGCCCACACAGTAACCAAGGAGCACAGCCAAGCAAAGTGCTGGGATGATTTTCAAAAGGAACAATCTAAGTGGGGCCGACATCCACAGAAGGTGGAAATCACGAATGCGTATGCAGGGATGCCCTCCGAAATTCAGATTAAGGAGTGCTTAGTCCATAAACAAGAAAAGAACAACTCGTAACAGAATAGTTTAGCTGTTTGCAGGATGTGGTTAACCATAAAAACAATGGCGGAAAGACCAAGGTCCATCAAAATAATCTAGGTGGCAAGAACTGGAGTTAGATTAAATTTTTGAAGATCATTTTATGTCATTTGATTATGCATTTTTTCTAATAGGATATAATAATTATGTCATTAAGTAGAATGTGTGTCAGTCAGGGGTATCGTCCTGTCTGTGCTATGGAATGGGTGCAGCTCCCTTGAATATCTGAAACCTGAGAATGTTTATCTGTGGACCAAGAACTCCTTTAGAACCTCGGTATTATATAGATTTTCTGGCCTCCTTTTTCAGTACTAGGGATTGAAACAAGGCCCCCAGACTGACCTATATTTAGAGCTAATTGTGCCCACGTGTGTGTGTGTGTGTGCATGTGTGTTTTGGAGACAAGATCTGCTTTAGAAGCAATAGCTAGGCTCAACTTTTCACAGAACTCTACAAACACAATTGTCTCTTTCTGAGAGGAGGAACCTGAGACTCAGAAAAGACACACAATTCAGCCAGTATCCCCAAAGCTGTGTGTGGTGGTGCTGGAGTGCGCACAGCTGTTTAACTCCAAAGCCTGTGTGTGCTCCCTCCCCCACACTGTGGTAGCTTTTAGACACAGCTTCTCTGTGAACTGGCAAATGGTGCCCAAAGGATGGCACTTGTTGGCAAGAAGGGATTCACAGAGTAGTCGCACAGTTCTTCAGAGAGAAGGGTTCTCTGCTAAACATCTAATCATGGATATTTGGGTAGAAAAAAACCCTTCAGTAAACAGGGTAGTTCATCAGGCTGCCCAAGCTTAATGAAAAAATCCCTTATGAATAATCAATTCCTTTCGTCTAATTCTCATTGAAGCAAATAATCTTGTAGCCTATGATTTGGGTCCCTGAGTAGAGATCCTAGAGAGGGTACCAGCCCAGTTCCAGAGACCCACATTTCCCCTATAACAGAGCTTTAAACTGGCATAAGGTCCATAATCTGTCACTCAAGAATTTTTGGCTTTGGAGCCTGTTCACCTTTGGGAAAATTACTAAAATTGTATGTGTGATCCCTAAAAGCAGAGAGGCCTGTTTATTTAGGACACCACAGCGATCAAAGAATTTTCACATTACCTTAATGCTGTAATGAAGTTGAGATCTCTTGAAAGCATTCTTTTCATTTCTATTCTGACTAACATCATCTTAGGCTCAGTTATTTTTAGGCTAGACAGTTCTAGACAGTGCATGTTCTGTGATTAGCCACAAAGAGTAATTCTTGCTTCAGATCCTCATATCTTGACAGTGATTATGCAAGAAGTGCCCAATTGTTTTCCCACTCTTCCTTCTGTTTTAGCTTAAAAGTTGACAGATCTAGAATCCAATCCTATCTGTCACACTTACAAAAATCTGTGTGGCTCTGAGAAAGTAGCTTACCATTACTACACCTTGGACTCCTCACCATTAAATGAGAATGATAATGGAACCTTTACGCACTGGCAAAAAAACCTCAAAGTGATGCACACAGTGCTGCAGCACACTGTTTATTGAATATATTTAGCTCTAAAATATTCTGTTATAATAGTACTCTTAAGTACCTCACATGCTTTTATAGCCTCATTTCTTCCTAGAGTTGGATGCATCTCCACAATATGGCACCTAATGCCTTCTACAATGTGGTGTCAGATACATACAAGGTCATCTTCTAATGCTAGCAGGGTTGATATAAGCTCTTTCTCATTCAGCACAACTTTCTCAGACATTTTCGAGCTTTATGCCAGATCACAATGTGTGGCAGACTATTGGGATCATTCATTCCATTTTCTGAAACTTTTAATTCCCAACACTTCCATGAATTATTCTAGTGTTATTCTACTTCCTATTTTTAACATTTTATACCCATCTCATTTTCTTACCTAGATTGTTTTAATTCTTCAGGAACAGGATGTTTGACCTTACAAGAAGACAGGCTAAAATGAGCTAGTCAGGAGTTTAGCTGCACAGGAAGCAAATGCTATTCACCTAAAAGGACAGTGGTGCAAATTTAAAAAGACAGAAATAAAACATGAACATCAGCCAGGTATCCTGGCCTTCAGTAATAACTTGGCAACTGTGGTCTCTGGAAGCCTATGTTTTCAGGAACAGCTTTGGAATCCAGATGTGATCCCAGAGATCTTGGTCCCCAGGATCAGAGTAATACTATTCTCACTTGCTTCATACACCAGGGTTGTGCATAAAATTTCCTTGACAAGAAATGATCACTAGGTGAAACTGCACTTGAAAAATCAATGCACTAACTAGCCATTCATGGGTCCAATATTTCCTGAGTGTAATCTCTGGCAGCTTCCATTTCTACAGAGTAAGAGTTGGGAACATGAAGAGCAGAGGTCAGTATGGTGGGAGCACGAAACAGCAAGAGAGAAAAGGACACAAGTTGCGGCAACAGGCCTTTCAGATGCGGAAGGCTTTGAACTTCATTCTAAGTGCTATACAAGGTCTTCACTGTTCTCAGCCTGATCTGACTTAGATAATATTTTAAGTTTTGCACTTAGGTTTTACATTTTCATTGTATGTTTTAAAAGATAAACTCCTTTGTAAAGAGGATTGTAGAGAGATGAAAGAGGCAATGACTGCAGTGGTGTAAGAGACTGGTGGCTTAGCCTGGACAATGAAACAGTTTTGAGGTTCATTTTCAGACTGATAAAACCATCTTTTTACATTTTCCTTTTCAGGCAAATTAACCTAAGTGCAGTTATTGGCAGTGGCTGTGGGAAACGCAGGTGGGGAAGTTAAGAAATGTTCTAGAGATGCAGCAGGACCAGAGAGGTCAGGAGGCAGCTTGTAGCGTGAGGCTCACAATTAGGAGATGAAATCCATTCTTACCCACTCTTTCCTTTGTCATTCACTCATCACCTGATGATTGACAGTTATGTACGCTTTGCTGGATGGTGACATTTGAAGCTGAACAGGGCCCATTGTTCAAGACTAGGTCAGGACCCCACTGTAGAAGAACAATGTAAGCAGACACAAGAGGTTCCCCACAGCTGGTATGGATAAGTCTGGGTGTTTGGAACAGAGGAGAAACTTAGAATCTTTACAGCACCCTTCAGTTAATTCATTCACTAGTTCATTCATTTCACTTACTTGCTGGTTTCCTCCAACTTTATTCAGCATATATATGTTATAAAGTTCAAGACTGGGTTATATAGAAATTAAGAAGATACGGCAACAGGCCTTTCAGATGCGGAAGGCTTTGAACTTCTTGTGGAACCGAGTCTGTGTCTTTGATAGGAAGGAAAACATTTAAATATAATATAATATGAGGTGCTAAAATATCAAAGTACTGGAAGGCTGATAATCACAGGTTCAAGCTTTGCCCAGATAGCTTAGCAACTTAGTGAGAAATGTTTCAAAACAAAATATAGAAAGGGCTGGGGATATAAATCAGTGTGAAGGCCCGGGGTTGAATCCTCAACGTCACAAACAAATAACCAAAAACACACATAACTGTGTAACAAGCTGCAGAAGAGAAGATCGTTGCAGCCAACAGAAAAGTTCTGCGTCAGTTCTACAGCTTCTGCCTCAAAGACAGTTTAAGTTTCACTTTACAAAGGTCTTCCTGATTCTCAGTCACACTAGTTTCTGCCACTCTTGTTTCTGGAAATCTGCAGTTATGTGTGCTGTTAGCTGGGGCTGCGTGCCTCCTCCCTGGGCCTTTTTGGATTTTCTATGCTTGGCACAGTCCTTTATGCAGAAGAGATGCTCAGTGAGTATTAGCTTAATAAGTGCTTTGAAAAAATGAAAAATTTTAATTGTGGGCACGTCTGGTTATAGCATATTAAATATCCTTACAGGAAAAGTAATTTGCCCAATTCTAGAAGGAAATGGTAATGAAGAGCGTTACTCAGGTGTTGTCTCCTCAGCTTGCAAATGGGGGAGCGCAGTTGTGAATTTGATATCACGCCTTTCGTTGCAGCTCTCCCTCGATGCTCAGTACCTGAGAACTACAGATAAGAAGGAAGTTCTACCCTGTGGACTTCAACAGCCGTACATGTGACAGTCAGACGTCGGAATCACAAATGCAGAATGACAGGAATCTAGCTGCACCTGCAGAGAGGTTAAAGCAGCTGTGGTTGAAGTCCAGCTGTCAGAAAATTTCTGCCTTCCACAGGCTAATTTCAAAAGGATAGAGTTAGGCTGATATTAGTGACAACATGCAAATGAAGCTATTTATATTTTTATTTATTGTGTAGCCTCTCATTTTCATTAAATTGACTGTCACAGCATAACGGTATGAACATGTGAAGCCTTTCCAGAGCCTTCCTCAGACACCAGAGGTGACACTGCTTTGCAGGAAATTTAGATAGCTAAGGCTGCAGCACAGCTATAGGCAAGGGGAGCGCAGAGACATACAGACAAGGCCGGAAAGATGAAAGGACAGATAAGATGTTCCTTCATGAGCACAATTCACAGTGGGGTGACGCTTTGGCTCTCAAACTGTCTAAATTGTTCCACACTTAGCTCCCTCCACTGGGGACTGCAACTGTGGTGGTATAGGTCTTATATTTCCCCACATCCCTACAGGAGCTCTGCCCTTTGGCCCTGTGCTACCTCTGCAGTTGCTCATTTAAAATGGCTCTTAACCTTGGATACTGACCACAGACCTGTGGATGCTGATTCAGAGCACTGTCAATCAGTTCGCAAGAAGCAGTAGGAAACATATTTCTCTATCTTTCTGTACCTATATAGTACTGATTCTCACAGCAAAGTTAGATTGCTCACACTTCTTATCCTCCTCTGTCACCACCTCTAGTGATAGGCAACTAAGCTCAGGTGTTCCACAAGGGAAGATCAGTACAACAGTCCACCTGTGCCCTCCTTTAAGACAGGCTGTGATTGAAGGTGTTTCAGGTGTTGCAAGTGAGGGGATGTGGTGGGGTATCGCCCCTACCTAGTATATGATGACCCAGAATATCACAACATTCCACAGTGCCCACGCCCCAGACAGGCTCCCCATGACAGAGAAGTCTTCAGCCCAAAACACGAGCAGGGCTAGTGTTAGGAAACTGTGTATCACACTATAAGACATACGGCAAAAAAAGAATATATTTCTTCTCTTGAATTAAAAATTAAACAACCTCATTGGGCATAATGACATTTTATATACACGACAGTCTGAGGGGGGAAAATAATTTTAAACATCTAACGACAACCATGCTGAATAATTAAACTATAGTTATCAATTATGGATTTTGGAAAAAAGACAGAAATGAACAAAAGAGGACCATAAAGTAAATAGGAGTTGGCATTTGAATTACTTACAGGAAATACAAGCAATGCAGGGAGAGTGGCTTTGTGCCCCCTGAGGAAGCTTCAACTGGGAAGCAGCCCCTTGCTGGAGACTGGATTTGGTGGTAAATTCAGAGCGAAAGCAAGAAGGGAAAGGCTGGATCCTCCCTGTCTGTGAAGGGATGATATGTGACCAAAGGACAAAGTTAAATTCAAGAGGGCGTGAACTGATTTTAGCTCCATCACCAAAACAATCAAAACTTCAAATATATCTTATTATTCTACTTATGGTAAATAAGTGAAAAGGATTAATTTTAGAAAGGCCATATTTTGCAAGTGCTTTCACTTGGATGTTCAGTTTTTCATGTTCTATAAATTACTAATGGACAGCGCTTTCCTTGTGAACCACTGCAGTTAATATTTCCAATTTCTTTCTATGTTTCCTCCCATGATCCTAACGCTGTAAGAAAGTCAAATTTAATCACTGAAAACCTAGCATTAAATATGGATATATCTAAATTATAGGTACAGTTAAAGCACTTTCTTCAATGTAGCAGTTAGTGCTAAACACTCACATGCATACTGTGACTAAAGAAAAGTCCAAGATAAATCCCAAATTCTCAGAATTCTAAAATGATTCTCTAGACATTATTTCACTGACCATTTCCATCTTCTTTTCTTACAAATCTACATTATAAGGAAGCCAAAAATCAAAGGACTCAGAGAAAGCGAAATCCATTCCATTCTCATTTCAAAAGCTTCAGGCCAGCTAAGCTGCTTAGTATGTGAACATTTTGAATTCTCCCTCTCAAAGTAAACTTTGGAGCAAACACTGTCTATCATGATATAGACAGAGATATAAGTGCAGAAGAAAAATGAAAATGCATACTTAGTAATAGGCTGAGTGCAGAAACTCAAATACTATAAAACCCTGCCACAGAGACAGTGAGGAATAAAGTAGGAAAAAACTCCAGAAGATGATCTAAGAGAAAATGAGGACAGAGGAACAAGGCTAGCAAAATGCTGGAGTATCCAGGGGTTATGCTTTCACCAGACGGGAGAGAGTGGGTGCTGAACACCTTGCAGAGGAAGGGAGGCTGATGGAGGCTGAGGAGACCAGAAAGGCTCGAACTCTGAGAAAAACTGGTCCTGTAGAAGGCCAGGGCTGAGACGATGGATGGAAAAGCACAACATGTGCAGGTGGATATCCTCCTCTTTCCTCCCGCAAGTCTGTGCACCCCAGAGTCTGCCTGTCTCTCGTCTCATAATACAATAGAGAGCTACAGAGTCCATCCGAACAGTGAAATGTCCTGACTGACTACAGCGGGAGAGGGGAGCATGCTGACTCACGGAGCAGGGCCAGTCTGTGCAGGGAGTGAAACTTGGCATGAAAGAGTCTTGCTAGTCATTTCTGAGATTTGATTATGTAATTGTATCTCTGTTTCTAGAGCACTTAGCTTCTCTCCTGAGGCACTCCTGGGGAGACCCAGGGCTTGTGCTCTGAGCAACACTGCTAACAGAACGCTGGCACTCATGTAAGAGGACAGGTGTGAATCCATCGGGCCAGCCGGGCGGTGGCGGCACTCGAAACACTGAGAAACCCTAACTCAGAATGACCAGGCCTACTGGTATCTGGTCCCATCACACAGAGAAACAGTGCCAGGGTTTGAGAGGCTTGTAGTGACTGTGGACAGCAGTAGCCAGGGCAACCCACTACATCGACAGAATTACTGGCCGATCACTCCAAGGGCACAAAATCATTTAGGGAAAGACCTTCTCCTCTGTCACCAACCCACGCTCAGCCACAATCAGATCTTCTAAGTGGATCTTTCTTAAAACTGAACAGACCTCTAAGGACAATAGACAAATGAAGAAAACCTCTGGAGGACCAAAGTAATCAATCAGTAGAAAGAACTAAAAAGCTATACAGATAATGTGAAGCACATTAAAGATAAGATAGAGTAGGAGGAATTTGGACTAGTACCACACTTTCTCATAACACCTTTGAAGCAACACTGGACTTTTAATGTTTTGTACATTTTTATTTACTAAACATTGAAAATTTAAGAAAAAAGAATGAATTAAAGGACACAAAACAATCAAGTAGAAAGCAGAACTGATGAGAGCTACAGGAATGAAAGTAGAAGTTCAATAGTGTTAAGTACAACAGAGTGGGATACTAGATAATAACAAAAGGTAAAATTTATACTCACAATCAAATAAGAAAAAAAAGTCTTAAAGACATAATGATATTGAACTTATATGTATCCAGAAAAAGTACATTCAAAAGATATGAAAAATGTTTCAACAACAATGACAAAAGTATAGAAATAATATTAAAGGATCAGAGTGTCCTCAGACTACTGCTAACGAGGGATTTTTGAGGGGATGGCATCTGACTCCAGATTTGCTAGCATATCCCAGGGTGGATAAAATCTTTCTTACCCAATTTATTGCATGTATGTCAGTAAAGCTGTGCTAAGCATTAAATAATATACAGCCTTAGTAAAGAACTTCCAGTGCTGTTAGCACAAACAGCCTTGTCTTTTCTTGAACACACGAAAATCAAGTCTTTCATGAGCAAGTTTAGGCCCATTTTAACATGACTATTTGATAAACTGATGATTTCCCTCTCTGCACCTTCAGAACAAATGTGTGTATGTGTGTGTTTTATTTTGTTTTTGTTTGCTTAAGTGGATGAAATGTGCCTTACTCTACCTCAATTCTACTGAAATTGAAACTATCTTTGGTATATTTTAAAATCATATTAATTGGCCTGGGATAGGCAGTGTATCATATATACTTTTAATTTTAATTTTATTATTATACCTTTAAAATCATTTTTACTCATCTGTTGCTTCCCCTGCCTATACTTCTTCTTCCCTAGAATCCTTTCTCACCTCCACAGGACCTAGCTTTTATTCCTCACATCTCTTTGTTATTTTACTCTGCTTTTTGGGTCTCTCATATTAGAGGAGACCATAAGGTACTTAATCTTACATGTCTAATTCATTTTAATTTCTATGTCTATGTCTTTTTATCTCTTTTAAGTTTTATTTACTTTACCATATTGATTCATCCATTTTCTTTTTCTTTCTTTTTTTTTTTTTTTTTTTTTTTTTTTTTTTTTTTTTTTTTTTTTTTTTTTTTTTTTTTTTTTTTTTTTTTTTTTTTTTTTTTTTTTTTTTTTTTTTTTTTTTTTTTTTTTTTTTTTTTTTTTTTT
>PVIC010013899.1:0-37401 GCA_004025085.1 Thryonomys swinderianus | reverse complement strand
CTGGGTCTTCTAATCTATTCCACTGGTCCTTGGGTCTGTTACTTTGCCAGTACCATGCAGTTTTTATCACGGCAGCTTTATAGTAGAGTTTTAAATTGGGAATTGTAATACCCCCTGCCATGTCGTGGTTGCTTAGAATTGCTTTTGCTATTCTAGGTTTCTTGTGGTTCCAGATGAATTTTTGTATTATTTTCTCTAGTGTATATATACTTTTACACTTATTACAAATATTGAATATTTTTCAAAAGAATATTTTCTAAAATTTTTGTGATGATGATTAAAGAGATTCTCCAACTTTTTATTTTTTATTTTCCAACTATTTTATTTTATTTTATTTTATTTATTTTATTTTATTTTATTTTATTTATTTTATTTTTTATTTTATTTTATTTTATTTTATTTTATTTATTTTATTTTTTTTGCTTTTTGAGACAGGGTCTCGCGTTGTAGTTCAGGCTGGCCCTGAGCTCACTATGGTGCCCAGGCAAGCCGCCGCAAACTCAGCAATCCTCTTGTCTCTGCCTCCCGAGTACTGGGATTACAGGCGTGAGCCACCACGTCTGGCATTGTGGTATGCAGTGTTGATTGTTGGTGGGCGTGTCTCCACGCCCAGCATTATATGTGGTTACCGGGGATCGAACTCAGGTCCTTGCGCTTGTGAGGCAGGCGCTGGAACCACTGAGCTAACCCTCCGGCCCAACTATTTTATTTTTATCAATTTATTTTGTTTTCCAAAATATGTGTTAACATTGCCAGTCCTTTTCCTCATTAGGTCTTGATATTTTAAATTATTTTTCTAAATTACCTAAGTGAAAAATAGTATCAGAAATGGGGTCAAGTAAGAGAGGGTGTAATTGAATTGGTGTAGGTGCAGGTACTGGAGCCCCAGGCAGATAGCAGAGAGCACACCTGTGAGCTGGGGTGTGGAGGTGCTCTAGGGTGGCAGACAGAAAGCTGTAGGTTGTCTTCCCATCTCCCTACCAAGCCATCCAGCCCCTTCTTGTTTGTCTCTGTTTTATCTGTCTCTGTGTCATTGCATGGGTGTGGGGTGTGTGTGTGTGTGTGTGTGTGTGTGTGTGTGTGTGTGTCTTGTATTTTGAGATGGGAATCTCTGTCTGGTTGCACCTCTTCCTTCCTTCCTGCCTGTCTCCTTCCTTGCCTCCCCTCCTCTCCCCTTCCCTGCCATCCCATTCGTTCTTCTGTTTCCTCTGCACATGCTCGGAGGTAGCAGCCCCTGAGGTTCTGCATGCCTTCTAAGTTCAGTAGTCCTCTGAGTCCAGATAATAAATTCTGAGGAGAATCTGGTTGGCTCTGCTAGGGTAACCAGGGAAGCGTGGAGCCCACCCAGAGAGACGGAGAGGCTGGTTGTGGACACAGGTGCTGAGAAGGTGAAGCCAGGGTCAGTCCTGACTGCTACACAGGTGAGCTCAGCCAGTGTGTCCTGTGAGCCTCTGTGTACCTAAATCATGGAAATCATGCCCACAGTGCATGGAAATACTCTCCTGGGATTGGATTTATTCTACTGAAAGTGAGGAAGTATTGCATAATTATGCCTGTCTCTGATTATGTATGTTGGGGGCAAGGGAATGATGCTACAGACTATCTCTAACACTTATTTTTCCTTTTTTTGTTCTCCTAAAGCTGTAAGCCAAACCTGCTCACCCTCCCATTGACCTTAAGATAATAAGCTTGTTTTGGATTCCACATTAGCCCTGTGGTTCTTGCTGAAGTAGGTGATCCATCACCTTTACTCAGAAGTGGGGTGGAGGGAACAGGGATGGACAGAGATTCTTGACCTGAAAACCTGCAGCCGGGCTGAGGGATTTGGCATAAATATTAGGGTTGGCAGTAAGGCTGTGAGTCAGAAGCAGGTGGTCAGGATAGAATGATGTCAGGTGGGGCACTGGGCAGAGCCAGCAATCAGGGGAGCCAAAGGGGCAAGGATACAGTGTAAGAGGCCCTCTGGTGGACCATACTCTTTCTGGCTTTCACTTGGGGCTTATAGTGAGGATGAATCACACAATGCATTTTATTTCCTTAATTGTTTAATGAAAAATGCATGTTTTTGGACCAAACTGTAAAAGCATCAAGGTAGCTACAGAAAATGTAAGTTTCCTCCCTGGTTATTCATTCACATAGTCCATGGGTGAGGGAATTCATCCCTGGCTGTGTAAATCAATTCATAAGGAGGCAAATATGCTCAAGGTCAGACTGTTGGGGAGGGGGGGCAAGCCTGCCTTTCTAATACCAAAGTGTGGGCTCTCCCCAGTCCATGTCACTGTGTCCTGCTGGGAATTTTCATAACACAGTCCAGACAGTCCAGTATCTGGATTAGTCATTGCTATCTTTTAACCACCTATGTCCAATTTCTCACTCAAATGGTATCTTTTCTGAGGCTAGGCTAATTCCTGTCTCCCTGTGTAGGTAAATTACTCTCTAATATTGAATAAGTACATACATTCTATAATACTATATTTGTTAGAGGTACAGAGGTTCCACAGGCATTTTCTAGGTAGCCGCTATGTGCCATCCTCTTTGCTGTGTGTTAGGCATCTGTAGTGGCTGGAGGAGATAGTGAGAAGTTGCAGAAAGTCACTGATATATGCCTTAATGTATCTTAATGTTCCTTTCACGTCTCTTCTCTATGAAATATATTTTGAAAAGTTTAGCAATTTGACCTTCTGCATGAATGTTGTACTTCAGTAACGTATTTTTTTAAATTCCCATAATATGAACTATATCATTTGCTTTCATTTCTAAATAAGCATAAATGTACTAAAATTAAAACTTTGGCATAGTTGCAGAAAACTACAGGGCCAGGGAGTTAGCTCAGTGGCGCCAAGCCCGCCTGGTAAGCGCAAGGTCCTTGAGTTCAGTTCCTGGTGTAGGGGCGGCATAGGCCCTCCCAGGTTTAGGGATCCCTGGTAGAGGCTTCATAGGTAGATCTGGATGGGAATGGGTGAGATTTCCAACACTGCCTAAATCTGGATTTGTTTATGGTACCTGGGGAAAGCTGGGGCCAAGGAAGAAGCCCTCTTTCTACTTCCTGGTGCTACAGCTGGGATGCTGTCACCCTGAGCTACTTTCTGGAGTTGAAAGGCATTTTGCCCTAGAAATACTATCAGCACAGTATATTACACAGGCTTGTTCTTGGCTCTGGCCTGTGTACATGACCACAGCTAACAGACCTTCTATGAAAGAATGGGTTTTTACAAGTTTCAAGCATATGATTTATGATTACCTTTTGGAAACAGCATCTCAAAAAGTTGAAATTACATGTTACTGTATTTATCTTACTTTGTTGACTATAGAAAATGAAATTTAGGCTTTTCCTTAGCTTGTGTTGTGATTTTCAGTAGTGTTGGGTTGGCTTATTCCTACCCCTATGGTTCTGGGAAGTGAACTCTGGGCCTTTGCACTGTACTATACCCCCAGCCTTTTTGTTTTCTTTCAGTTTTGAGACAGGCTCTCATTAAATTGCTAAATTTCCCAGACTGAACTGCCAGACTGTCTTCCAAATTATATATCCCACTAAAATACATAACACTTTTAATTTTCTACATCCTTTATAATACTCATTATTATTTGTTAATTGTTAAATTAATTTTTAGATCGTAGCCATTCTAGAAGGTATCTCACTGTGGTTCTGGTTTGCATTTCCTTTTTGGTTATTGATGGTGTTCATTTTTTTTTTTCATTGTGCTTCTCAGCATTTTTGTATCTTCTTTGAAGAAATGTCTTTTGTAGCTATTTGCCAATTTTTTTAAATTGGGGCTTTTTTTGTTAGTAATGAAATGTAATATAGTTTGGATACCCAACCCTTAACAAACGTATGATATACAAGTATTTTCTATTTTTTCCATTGCCTTTATTTTCTTGATGTTGCCCTTAGAAGCATAAAACTTGTTATTTTTGATGAAACCTAATTTATCTTTTCTCCCCCTTTATTGTTTGTGGTTTTAGGTGTCATAATTAAGAAATCATTACCCAATTCAAGATTAGGAGGAGTTAACTTCTGTTTTCTTCTAAGAGTTTTATATTTTTAGCTCTTACGTTTATGTCTTTGGTCCATTTTGAGTCAACTTTATATATAATGTGAGAGGTAAACTACAACTTAATCTAACTTTATTCTTTTGAATGTAGTTATCAAGTTTTTCTTGTACGATTCATTGAAAAGACTATGTTTTCCCCATGAAATTGTGTTTGTGTTTTTGTTAAAAATGGATTGGCAATAAACATGGATTCTGTCAGTCTGATTCCACAATTGTATATGTCTCTTTATGCAAGTTCAAAGTTTTAATTTCCCCGGCTTTACAGTAACTTTGGAAATCAGGAAATATGAGCCTTCTGAATTGGAAAAGATTGTTTTGATGTGATCTTGATGTCTACTATTCATTCCCACATGACTTGAGATATACTTTCTGCATCATTGTGAATTTTATTAGAAATGTTACTTTGTAGTAGCTAGCTGTCTATTGAGTTTCAGATTTAATCTCATTCTTTTGTAAATAGTATGAATTTACATGGAATTAAAGATATTTTGTAGGGCTGGAGATTTAACTCAGTGATTCTGGTGCCTGCCTAGCAAAGCACAAGGTCCTGAGTTCTATCCTGGTAACCACATACAACAATACCTGGCACGGTGACTCACACCCACCAGCAATCAGTACCACATACCACGGCGCTGGGTTTGGTGGTTCATGCCTGTAATCTCAGCACTTGGGAGGCAGAGGCAGGAGGATTGCTGAGTTCAAGGCTTGCCTGGGCTACATAGTGAGCTCAGGCCCAGCCTGAACTACAAGGCAAGACCCTGTCTCAAAAAAAAAAAAAAAAAGACATTTTGTGAATTTGACCTCTAGCCTAGTTTTTTAAGCTATAAAATAGTTAAAATCCAAGAGAAAGGATAATCCTGAGAACTAAATAATAAAATATATATAAGAGTGTCTATTGTTGTAGCTGGGAATTGATAGACACAAAATATGTCTGTTTCCTTTCCATCCCTTTTTCATAGTTACAAAGGCTTTCCTTGTACCTTCTTTTTTATTTTTTTGTAGTGGGGATAAAACTCAGGTTTTGTGCCACAGATAAATTGCCAGCCCCTGAATTCTTCCGTAAAGTTAGCCTTTTCCATGTAGAAACTAATTTCTTCAGGGCAGTCATACAGATTGATATTACCGAATGTTTAGTCTATTCTATAATACTATTTATACTGTACTGTTTCAAATTTTAGGTCACTGCTTTACCTCCAGTGTCTTGAACAAAGTCAGTTCAGTAGTAAGTGCTCAATGAACATTTGTTTAATGAATACTAAATGTTGATCCTATTTTATTGTTTGCTTAGGGAAATAACGCTGATTGCTTGCTTGTATATATGTTTTTAAGTAGGCTTACATAACAGTTGTATGAATATTTAATCATCGAGATATTTGCCACAGATGTTTTGAGTAATTTTTGTCTAACTTAGAGTTTTAACTTTCTTGAGTGACACATCTGTGCTCCAGATGATGATACAGTTTCCCCATCCGGTGTCCAGCTTTAGGGTAATGTCACACTGAAATAAAAAAGATGAATGATAAATTGCAGAAAACAAGGGTAATATAAAAATAAGGATGAAGATGTGTAATGATAAGGCACTAAAGAGGGACTTTAGGGAGGATGGAGCCAGAGAGAAGCATGTTCCAGTCTCTGAGCATTGCTGATGGTCTTTATGCAATCATCATGCTTTCTTATAACTCTGAACCTTCCAAGTCTAGACATGAAACTACAAACAAAGAATATCCAAGTATTATTGCTGGCTGACATGAGCATGACTCATAACCAAATAATGATGCCTGTGCTTGTTTATTATATAATTTATGGATAAACTAGCCTTTAAAGGTAAGAGTTCAAATCATCTCATAGACTCATGGAATAATTGATTTTGTAACCCAGATAGGATCATCAGGCTGAAGGAATGTTGTTAAGCAAGTAAATATTGCCTCAAAGATTGGATTCTATTGTTAAATAGTTTTGGTAACAGTTTTTAAAGTTAACAGATTTAGGCTTTATTGCTAGTGTTATTTATCTTAACTGCAGGAGTTTTGAAATACTTTAGTATGCCAAGATGTATTTACATAGCATCTTCAAAAGGAAAAATAGGAACAGCAATTCTCAATGATAATGAGTCAATGGAGCCTTATTTCGCTCCACAGTGAGCCCCAGGGGATGGTATTTAGTACCTTAAATAATTAGGATGTGGGATAACATCTCCATTTTTCAGATTTAATGTCTGAACTTTTAGTTTTTGAGTTGCTTTTTCTGAGAAAGGTCCTATCTGCTGGTATGTAACTGTATCTATTGTCTTACTAAGCATTGTAACAGAAGTGACATCTTAAATTATGAGTTACAAATAAACTGATGAGCTCTGTATATGTACATCTCGTTTATAAAATGCTTTATCTTCTAGGATGTAATTATTTGTTGTTGCTTTTAATCCATTATTTATATAGCTCGGTCTATGGTAGTACCTGATAACTCCTGATGTAATACACTCGAACATTCCATTTCTGCAGCTTCTGCTCTGAGATGTCTTAAGAGGCAGTGTTACTGGGTTTTGAGGTGCTGGAGTCTCCTACTAGAGGTGGTTTCTAGGTTATTCCTGTCCTGAACAAAGAATTGGTCAAGACAAGCATAGAAAATAGCGAGGTTCCACATTTATTAATAGTAGTAAAATAAGCATGCGTTAGAGAGCTAGTTTGGGCCAAGGAAAAGCAGGAAAGATACACTGTGTACCCTGGAAGTAGACCACTGCGATAGAACACAGTAGCAGAGGACATCAGGTATCAGTTATCATACTGAAAACTTGCTGGAATTCTCATGAGAAGAATTGAAGACAATGCTCTGGTTCCATGTGCAAGGCTTTGAGAACTGTTCGGTGAAAGTTCCCTGAGACTTTGCAATTAACAGATCACACCTACTTCTGCAGTTAGTTTGTCACCCCTAATCTCTGCCTTAGGAGGACAGGAAGTGGATGGGACAGGACCCATGAAAAACTTGACCTCTGACCTCTGTTGTTAAATAGAAAAATTGTGGATAACTGACCACTCTGTGCTCTTAAGAATTCTTTCTTCTGTCCCTTTGCTTCCGCATTCACCCACAGGAGTTCTAATTCACCTAGAGGAGTTACATATTTCATAGATAAACCAGGCTTTAAAGCTAACAGTTCAAAGTCTTCTAAATCACCTTTAAGAGTTATTCACTTAACTTTCTTTTTGTCGAAACAAAGTCAGAGACAGGAATGGGAAAATACGCAAAGATATTTAGTTACCTCACTTCCAGTACACCCAGCCTGTGGTGGTGGATGTCACAATTGTGGTGTGAGAGTAGCAGCTGGGGTTCCCAGCATGAGTAGTTTCCAGTCAAACCTTTAGATAAAAGAACCAAGCACCAGTTTTTCTTATCTCTATCAGGGAAGTTTCTGCGTTACTTACTTGATAACAGTCCACAGGAGTGAAACAAGGCAAATTCCTCACCTTGAGTGTTTCTCAACAGTTGAGGCACAAGGAGAGAAGGGAGGGTTTGAGAAAGAGTAGTACTGATGGGGTGGTTGCATAGGAATCTGAGATTGCTGAGTAAAACAAACCATACATATGAAAAAAGTACTAGTGTTTTATTTCTCTTTCAGTGATGCTTTAGTAATTTTGAAAAAAAAATCAAAGAAAAAAAAAGCTTTAGAAGAAAAAGTAAAACATTGCCCAGAAATCACAACTAGAATAAAACCAATATCACATGTACTTCCAATATGCCTCTGTATGTGAGGTGAGAGATGATTTGAGGCTGGGTAGATCAACCGTGGGCACAATAATGATGTAAGATTGAGTTTAAAAAAATAGTTTCAAAAGTGAGACATTTGACTTGATTTTACGTGAATTTAACAAAAAGAAAACAAATTATTATTATTATTATTATTATTATTATTATTATTATTATTATTATTATTATTATTATTATTATTGCTTTTGGAGACAGGGTCTCGCTTTGTAGTTCAGGCTGGCCCTGAGCTCACTATGGTGCCCAGGCAAGCTGCCGCGAACTCAGCAATCCTCCTGTCTCTGCCTCCCGAGTGCTGGGATGACAGGCGTGAGCCACCACTCTGGCATTGTGGTATGCGGTGTTGATTGTTGGTGGGCGTGTCTCCACGCCCAGCATTATATGTGGTTACTGGGGATCAAACCCAGGACCTTGTGCTTGCGAGGCAGGTGCCGGAACCAGTGAGCTAACCCTCCGGCCCAAGAAAACAAATTATTAATCTTCCGAAAAGTACTTCTTTAACTTGAGAGAATATATTCTCTTAGGTCCCAAAAAGAGATGAAAATCACCAGGAGGTTGGGAAGCAGAGTAGATTGTGCACAGAATAAACACGATAAACAAAAATTCTTTCTCCCACCAAACTTGCCTTATGTGCACATGTTTATTGCTTGATTCTTTATTTATTTTGCTTAGGTGTGTGCTTTTAACACTCTTTATCACTGTAATTTCCAGCAGACTTTCTCCCTATTTATTTAACCTGTTAACCACTGTATTGTATTTGTTTTTCTGGGTTTCATGTTCAATAAGGTTTTTTGGGAAGGTATATCAGGTGCATATTCCCTGAATTTGCAAATATTTTATATTTGGGCATCATTGCTTATTGCCGTGTTTTTGAAAGACATTTCTGTTGCCAAATTATTTTCTTTTCTTTTTTTTTGCTTTTTGGAGACAGGGTCTCGCTTTGTAGTTCAGGCTGGCCCTGAGCTCACTATGGTGCCCAGGCAAGCCGCCGCGAACTCAGCAATCCTCCTGTCTCTGCCTCCTGAGTGCTGGGATGACAGGCGTGAGCCACCACGTTTGGCATTGTGGTATGCGGTGTTGATTGTTGGTGGGTATGTCTCCACGCCCAGCATTATATGTGGTTACCGGGGATCGAACTCAGGTCCTTGAGCTTGCGAGGTAGGCACCGGAACCACTGAGCTAACCCTCCAGCCTGCCAAATTATTTTCTGAAGATGTTTTAATTTATATTCTGCTAGCAATTTTATGAGAATTCCTGCATTAAATGGGGAATGTTAGAGAATATTTCCCTCCATGTTGTGGCTTGTGTCTAGATGTCCCCTCAAAGCCTCATGCAGTCTTTTTTCAAATGTGGCTAAATCTGAAATGTGTGATAGGATTAAACATGTGTGGTTGCTAAACTCTACATGAGGGTGATTGGTTTGGCACCACCCTAATCCTGGTAGTCTGAATAAAACAGAAGGAACAGAAAGACACTACTGAGATCTCTTTCCGCATCTGTACCTTGTGTGTGCCATGTTGTTTCTCCTGTGCGCACCTGTTTGCCACTTACCCTGCCTTGGAGCCAGCAGATTATGGACTGAAACTTCTATGAACTGTGAGCTAAATAAACCTTTCCCCTGTTGTCAGCTATTGTGAAGGGAAAAAGTAAGGCACTCAAGTAGTAGAATTACATTAGAGAGCTGCTGAAATGAGTTTCACTTGACAAAGAAAGTTTTTCAGATTATTGAAAAACTTAAATGGTAAGAAATTAACTGTTCTATTGGTGAAATTCTTCATCAAATTAACTTCACTGCAGGTCTAAGTGATAATTATTGGATACTTCTGTGGCGCTTTCTAGGACTTTATAAATTGTGCGAGGAACTTGATGAAAGACTTCTCACCTTCCCTCTTCCCCACTGTGAAAAGGTATCTGGCTGGCTAGAGGTAGATACTTGTTTTTATCTGAAGAAAATAGAAAGCGGTAAATATTTTCATCATTGTTTGAACTGATAACTTATTTCATAATTCACTTTTTAAAGTGAATTCCCTCACTCACCCTACAATCCCCCTACCCCATATTTACATAAGCCTTGTTTTCCTTTTTTTATTACCATCATATTTTTCTTCCCCTTGTTACTGTTCCAGAGTATGATTTTTTGCTTTGTGTTGCAGGCTCTTAAAACCAAGCAGCCCTTATATTTCATTCCTAAGTGACACAGAATTCCATACAATTTTTTTTTTTTTTGAGACAAGGTCTCACTTTGTAATTCAGACTGGCCCCGAGCTCACTATGTAGCCCAGGCAATCCTTGAACTCAGCAGTTCTCCTGCCTCTGCCTCCCAAGTTCTGGGATCACAGGCGTGAGCCACCACGCCCAGCACTGTGGTATGTGGTACTGATTGCTGGTGGGCGTGAGTCACCATGTCCATTATTGTTGTATGTGATTACCGGGGATCGAACCAGGGACTTTGTGCTTGCTAGGCAGATGCTAGAATCACTGAGCTAAATCTCCAGCCCATCCGCACAAGTGTTGAGTAGCATTTCTAAATGGTTTTAAGTTGAAGATGTATGAGCTCTGGACCTGAGCCTTTCAGGCCAGCTAATCTCTGTGTTGACATAGTTTAAAGTATGTGTACGTTTAAATTGAGTTTACTACTAAAAATCCTTGCTGACCAGTAACCTGTTTTATTCTTCATTTTATTTCACCCATCCAGTAAAATGAAAGGGGAAAAAACTGCCTGTCACTCAATACATTAAATTTTTGGTCATGATACTTGGTAGTAACTCAGCTGTATCCCAGTCTTTGACTTTTCTTAGAGGAGACAGAGGTAAGAGCAACCCTGAGATATTTCAGGAAGCAAAAATATTCGTAGATTCATTTGTGCTAATGGAAAAGGGAGAAAATAAGTAATTTAGAGTGATATAGCCTAAAACTTTGCTGTTTAGGATGGTGGCTAAGTCAGTACAAGGTTTAAAATCAAACAGAACTTAAAATTCAGCTTCTGGTTGCACTGGGCCCATCAGTGTCCATAGGTGTCTAGAGGCTACTTTATTGCAAGCACCTAAATTCTATTTGTAGTCTTGGTCCACATGCAGGCTTTTCTCTCCATGATCATTCAGTGTTTATTCCTGCCTGAATCACTTGGTCTCCAATCCTTTTCCCTCATTCCTTGTACTTTCAGTCACTTCTCCTCCATTGACATGATAAAGCCCTGCTTTCCATGTGGCCTTCCTGGCATCCCTTGTGGTTTCTGGGCATTGATAACCCTTAGGAAATCCTGTGGGGTGTTGGGACAAGATCTTTGCATTGCAGGGCTCACTAGACAACTCTCTGCCTGAGATCCAAGAGTTTGCTGTTCTTACCAAAGAACTGAATGGGTCTGGGGATTTTCACTCTAACTTCATGATGAATTTGCTCTTTAGAAATATTTAAATACATCTATCTAGAACTTTTGCTTTAGTTCTCTTTCTGGTTATACATTTGTTCTTGCTGAGAACAGCCCTGGCTTATCATCCTCATTGAACCCCCACTGACTGACCCTGTGATCTTGGTAAGATACTGCATTTCTCTGAGGGTCATTTGGTACTTGGGAATCTACTCCCAGCCATAGTTTAAGGTAATAACAAATGGTTAGCGAAAAATGTTGAGATCTGGGCTAGAGGTATACTTAGGAGATTATTAAGGGATTTGCTTGTCATTTTGTCTTTGTGTCTAGTGTTAGATTTCTGATGTCACATTTATGGTCTGTCACTGTCAGTTACAAACCAACCTTGATCAGCTAATGGACCACACACTGTACCACCTGCTTCCTCTATGGTCTTTGAAGAAGAGTCTGTGTCCATCGGATAAGGAGCCTTCTTCTAAGTCTGACATGACAAGAGTGGGAGGCTCTGGAGAAGGACCTTGTGTCCTAAGGATCAAGAGAAATAAGTGTTGCTGTGGATTTAAGTTTCACACTTTTTGAACCCATGTTCTCATGCTTCCCACCTTCCAGCCTGAAATGGCGAGGGATTCCTGTCTAGGGTTTTAGTTATAATGCTATTAACAAACTTCACCCAAACTTTGAAAAGGTGAATAAAGATGGAGATGAATCTCTGAATTAAAATTCTATTTGGGAATAATATAAAAATTGGGATGCAGGTAGGGACACATGAAGATGCCTAATGTCCTCTGGTCTGACCCAAGAACAAAGGAAAAGTTGGGAGTTTTATTATGACAGAGAAATACATGCAAGTTTTTTTTGAAAGACAGCTTATTAGCACTCAGAGTACTTGAGGGAGCTGGCAAGATGCAATTATTCGACCGTTCTAGGTCAGTTAGTCTTAAAGTGATAGCTGCCAGTGCCATGATCAGTTAGTAGGAAAAAATAGTCTTAAATTTTAAGGCAGGCCATTTGGCCAGATTGGCCTACCAGGGTAGTTCCTGGAACAGTCATTTGTGAGCTGGCTTGTTTGCCCTGTGGCCTCTTCATTTGGACAAGAGTGGGTCTGACAAGAATGCTTTCATTTGTATGGGCACTTTCCACAACTCAGTAGGTTAAGACAAATCCAGATTTTATTTCGGTTTCAGATCTGCCATTTGGAGGGGAGGACTGAAAGAAGACCAGGATTCCCCTCTATTCATTGTCAGCTGCGGTGATGAGACGGCTGTGGGACTGAAATGTTTGAAGATTTGCTTCTTTTCCTGTCCAGGGATAAGGGGATAGATAATACTGACTGCCACCTGAGCTTATTTGATATTTTTCTAAATGGGCCTCTTCATGTGTTCCGTCTGTGTTAGTTAGCTTGGGCTTCCTCATGCCATGGTGGCTAAGTTGAAGACAAGCATCCCGAGAGGACTGAGCATTCAGTAAAAGTTGTATTGCCTTTTTTTGTTGTTTTTTTTGAGACAGGGTCTTGCTTTGTAGTTCAGGCTGGCTCTGAGCTCACTATGTAGCCCAGGCAAGCCTCGAACTCATCAATCCTCCTGCTTCTGCCTCCTGCGTGCTGGGATTACAGGTGTGAGCCACCATGCCTGGCTGTATTGCCATTTTTAACACAATTTTGAAGGTCACATGGCATCAGCTTTTCTGTAATCACAAAGCTGGCTCTTTTCAAGGAACAAGAACACAGATTCACCTACATGTGTAGAAAAGTTGATGTCACTTTCTTAGAAGAGCATTTTGGATGAGATATAATTGGTTTGGTCAGATTTGAAAAGTGCATCTTCCATGCCCAGTAAAGATGAATCAGAACTAACATCTGCTCACTCTTACCCAAAAATAAGTTGTGAGGCCTGGACACTGGGAGCTTCTTATTTCCCTTCACTCACTGCTCTGTCCTAGGCTGCTCTGCCTTTGAGTGTGGGGATACTGTCTTTACATAGCACTCAGAGACCTTTAATAAAAGGTGCTGTTTGTGTACTAATGGTACGATACAGTGCTCTTAACATACTGAGTTCCTAACTCAACTGATGAACGGCAGTGAATGTGTAACATATGGAAACTTAACTGAACTGCAGGATCCTGGTTGCCAGATTTGATTTCTAAAATTAATTTCCTAGATTCTAGCTACAATTTTAATACTTGGTTGACACCTGAAATTTTGACTCAGATTTTGCAATAGATTTTCTTATATGTAATTTTTGTTACTTACTACTGTTTTTAATGTCAACATTAGATGTAAACTTCTAAGGAGTTAGGATCCAACTTTACATGTTTTTTAAGTTTGATAAATGAGTACTTGAGAATATTTCTTTCCCTACTTCTGAGGCAGACAAATTGTAGTAAAAATCTTTCTCTAGCAACTAGTTGGGAGAGCAGGGTTGAGCACAGGACATTACTTTTATAAATAACCTACCACCTACCAGGTCACAGACTAGTTAGAGTAAATTTTTCTTTTTTTTTTGAGACAGGGCCTCACTTTGTAGTTCAGGCTGGCCCTGAGCTCTCTATGTAGCCCAGGCAAGCCTCGAACTCAGCAATCCTCCTGCTTCTGCCTTCCGAGTGCTGGGATTACAGGCGTGAGCCACCACACTGGGCTAGAGTAAATTTTTAAAAAACAAAAAAGAATAGTCAAATTACTTCTATTCCGTCCACCTCTCTACAGAAGATAAAATAACTGTTGCTTTATTAACATTAGTAACAAAAGCACTTCTAAATTTTTCTTGCCTTTTAAACTCTAGTCTACTCACATATACCCCACATTTTAAAAGCTCCTTGTCTTCGCCTTTCATTTTTCCTTAAAATTTTTTCCCAGTCTGTGTACTTAAAAGGGTCTCAGGTTTACTTCCCTGCAGCTGTCCTTCCAGCAGTGAGTAAAGCTGCCTGTATCTCTCTCTCCCTAGCTACATTCACTAAATTAGGGCTTCTTTATAAAACACTGTTTATTATCACCCCTGCAGTTTTGAAGGAATAACCTCCAAACAGATCTCATGAAGTGAGTTTTTACAGTGTTTGGA
Organism: Thryonomys swinderianus; assembly: GCA_004025085.1. Taxonomy (NCBI): domain Eukaryota; kingdom Metazoa; phylum Chordata; class Mammalia; order Rodentia; family Thryonomyidae; genus Thryonomys; species Thryonomys swinderianus. The sequence continues at coordinate 23,173 of PVIC010013899.1, read as the reverse complement.
TTAAGCTTATATTTGCCCCTTCAGGGTGACTATTAGTTTTTAAGTGGATACGAAATTTGAAGTGTGTAAATCTGATACATTAACCTCCAGGGTATTTAGTTTCTTGTTATTTTAGTGCTTGGTTAATGAGCTTTTGTGCATTGTTCATTGTTAGCAGAATGTTTACATTTCTGGAAAGATTCTAGATAGATTTTTTTCTAGGAGATGGAGACGTTTAAAGAATCCAATTTCACATTTTCTAGTGAATCTGATAGTCTTAAGTAATGAAATTCTGGGTGTGTGGTTGCCAATTGTTAAAACTACCTTGCTTCCGCAAGCAGTTGTCAGTTAAGGGAGAGTAACACCACCCACTGATAAAATTCAAACCACAGATGTTATTTTAAGTTCTTGGGTGGTGCTATCTCTTTTTACCCTTTAAACTGCCAAGTCACATCCTGCTTTGCATTTTAATTTGGTGTAAATTAGATGCAGCAGACATAGGTCTGGCATTAGATACCCAAGTGAAATTAAACACTAAAATGAAAGAAGGTTGTTCTGTGGGGTAAATCTATGGTTTCTGGATGCAAGATCATGTGTGGGCCTTGGTTCAGTCTTGGTGTTCCTCTGGTTCACTCTGGAGCTGTCATAGTCCTGGGCCCCCAGTGCCCAGAGGATTTGGAATGAAGTAGGGCTGGGCTTTGGGATTTTGAAGAAGCTCTCCAGGGTTGACAATACTGCACTGTAGGAACTGGCCTTCCCACCCATTCTGCAAACTCTGTCCTGCGAGTTCTTCTGTACTTAGCCAGGTCCCACCCCATGTTCAGGCTCTCAGGGCATTTCTTCACCCTTGTGGTCTCATCTGCACCCCTGCCCTGTGACTGACCACCACTTCTACGAGAAGACCCACTGGGGTAGAACGAGTTGTTTCACTTACAGATATGTTATCTTCTTAGTCAGGGTGTTTTTCTCCTTCAATTAAACCTCTACCACTTAGTTTCCTCTACTGAGGAGTAGTAGACATTCTAGGTTCTCAGGGACGCAGACTGGGTTGGCTTTTTTTTTTTTTTTTTGCTTTTTGGAGACAGGGTCTTGCTTTGTAGTTCAGGCTGGCTCTGAGCTCACTATGTAGCCCAGGCAAGCCTCTAACTCAGCAGTCCTCCTGCCTCTGCCTCCCGAGTGCTGGGATTACAGGTGTGAGCCACCATGCCGGGCATTGTGGTATGCGGTGTTGATTGCTGGTGGGCGTGAGTCTCCACGCCCAGCATTGTATGTGGTTTCCGGGGATTGAACTCAGGACCTTGCGCTTGCGAGGCAGGCGCCGGAACCACTGAGCTAACCCTCCGGCCCTAGGTTGGCTTTTTCTCGGTGTGGCTGCTCTCCTTTGGTGTTGTCTTGCATTATGGTTTCCTGTATTGGCTTCCATTTGTCTATGTGTTTCATCTGAGACATGGAGGAACAGGTGAAAGTAGCTGTGCTATAGGAAAAGGAGAACGGTCCATTCTGATGTTCTTTCAGGAGTTGAGGGAGTGTCCTTCCACCAGTTAATTCATCCCATCCAGTGAGAAAATTTGGTTATCTGGATCTGTCCTGGCTCTCTGGGTGTTGTCCTGCTAGATGCTGAGAAAGATGATTTGAAGAGTGGATTTCTACTTTCAATCCTATTTGGAGAGTATAGGACTTTTTTCAGAACTTAAAAATCTTAGCTTTGTTGTTGTTGTTGAGTAAAATAATGAAAAACATTGTCACTGACAGGGATTTGTATTTCTGGACCAGGAAGCTAATCAGGGAGGAAGTGGTTGGCCACTTAATTGAGGGATATATAGGTAATCCATGAGACCTAATTTTAAGGCATGCTATCTTCATAGGGCCTACATTATTTGCAATAAAACTTTGAAATCAAAAATTTAAGTAGTTTTAACAGGATTGAATTTTATTTTTCCTCTCATGTGGCTGTTCAGATACAAATATTCCTGTGCTGCATTGTGATACTTCCATCTTCAACCAGAAGCTTTCATTTCTGGTCCAGTTGTCACCTTTTCCCAGCTCCACAGACTGAGAAAAAGATAGGAAAACATGTCCTTCTCTTTTTAGGATCATAGCCTGAAAGAAGCTTAAATTCTGTTCATCTCTCATTGGCATCACTTGGTAACAAGGTGCCCATCAAGCTGCAGAGAGACGAGTCTAGCCTCTTATTAGATGGCAGTGAGACCCCCTGAAACTTGAAAATTTATTATTAGAGAAGGGAGAATGGATCTTGATAATAAAAAGCCAAGATGTATATGAAAACTTACCAAAATGTCACATCCACTAAGTAGGTCTATCCCATTCTCGGACTTAGATAAACACATACCAAATGTCAGAAGAAACCTCAGATGTATCATGAGTATTAAGTCATTAAGAAGGGTTAGTGGAGGACAGTAGTCCATGAACAGGGAGAAGATGTGGAATGTTCAGATAATGTAGCACAGATGACCTGAGAAGCACAGCCACTTTTTCAGGGCAGGCTCTTGCCAACTTCTGAGGACGAGTGTGTTTTGTAATCTGATCAAGAAAGTTGAACTGAAATTTGGCTGGAAGGAAGAAGCATTGAAATTTGATTGGAGGGAGAGCACTAGACCCAGCAAAGATAAGGCTAGTAAGACAGAAGAGAACTTGAGTAATTCATTAAAAAAAAAAAAACCTGGAGCCAGGCATGGTGGTATATGCTTGTAAGCTGGGACGATCACAGGTTTCAGCCCAGCTCCAGTAACTTAGCAAGGCTCTGTCCCAAAATAAAAAAATAAAATAAAACGGGCTAGCAGTGTAGTTCAGTGCAAAGAACCCATGTTTAATCACAAGTGCTAAAAAGTAAACAATAGAAGGAGGTCGTTTACAGTACATGTAGCTGTGTCATTGCACAACCTCTGGGGACTAAGCAAAATAAACTTAAAACATTAAAACTTGCATGTAGATAATATCATTGGATTTGTTGCTCAAGGTTAGAATGTTTCCCATGACCAGAATGTAATTTTAGATGGGAATGTTTTTGCTTTAAAGAAGTGGTTTTCTGGAAGTTTAAGGATGCATCCCTGGGGAAGATGTAGGTGTGTGTGCTGGGGATGTAATAAGATCACTATTATGAATTTCCAGACAACGTCATTGGTAATACTTTTTCAGAGACTGTGTGACTCCAGAAAGGGTGATAAATATCTTGATAAAAGGAGATTCAGTGAAATAATTACCTATTGAAGTCTCATTTTGCTAACTTCTGACAAAATGTTTTTGTTTTGTTTTGTTTTGGTCAATTGTTTTAAGAAGAGGGAAAATATAATTCAGAAATTCGATCTCTGGTTTCCTTTCTGACCTAACAAAGGATCTTTGACCAGTGATCCAAAATGAGTGGAACCAGGAGATGGAGTCCCCAAAGAAAGATGTTTGAGATGTAGCCATCTAAAAACATTTCAGATAGGTCAGAGAAAAAAAGTAATGTTTCTTGTGGCCAAAGGCTAATAATGGCAAGGTGATCACAAAAGGAAGAGATGGTCATTAATTTGTTTCTTGGCAGAGCTGGGGATGTAACCCCAGGGCCTCGTGTATGTGCCTTACTGCTGAGCAAGTGCCCTACCACCCTAGCTCTAAAATACATATATAATCCTAAAGGATTCCAGTGAATAGAAGAGAAGAAGGCTTGTGTGGAAATAAATGTGCTCACATGGAGAACTTTGTCCTGGATTAACAATTCTTGTAACCACGATTTATAAGTTACTTTTCTACAGAATGCAACAATCAGTAAAATGTGGTCCCTAAGAGACTGTAGACACAACATCTAGTAGTCAAGATACAGAGAGTGACTCAGAATACAGGAAACATGACTAATACTTTCAAATAGTGCAAAGGCAAAGCAGGAGTCCAAAAGAGAAACAAAACCAGTTGGGCAGGAGAAGGGTTGAATGAAGGTTTCATTGAGAGGTGATCTTTGGAAGATGGAGGAAATTTCCGTAGATGGGAAAGATAATGTGGGTTAGGAAGGAGGGTGCTCTATGAAGGACTAGCAAGGGCAAAGGCATGAGGTGAGTGGTGGGAGAGTATAGTTATAGCATACACGTGTGAGAGGTTGGGAGATAGAGTTTGAGTGATAGCAGCTAACCTGCAATTGAGTGGTGTCTGTCAAGTACTGCACTGAGGGTTCTATGAGCTTTATTCTAGTATAATATCACAGAACTCTGTGAAGTTAACCTTTTGATCTATGCCTGTTTTTAGCTGAGGTACACAGTTCAACAGTTTAGTAATGTATAGTAAATGGCAGAAGCTCTGAGTTCAAAACAAGTTCAGTATAACTATGTACTGTGGATTTCTGAAAAACTGAATTCTTGGTATATTTTATATACACATCCCAATCACACTCAGTATATTACATGATTTAATTCTCATTTTTTCCCATTCCCCTACGTACCTTACCACTTCCACCCCTTATATACATATACTTTGTTAACTTTTTTTACCATCACATTTTTTCTTTCCCCTCATTATTTACCCCTACTCTATTCCCTTTGAATATTTTCTATTTCACAATATCTGTCATACATTCTAGAGCTCATTTACATCTTCAGATTCTCATACCAGAGAAAAGATATGGTATTTACACATCTGTGACATATTTATTTCATTTACGATCTTCACTTAATGAGTTCCATCCCTAGCTCATACTCAAAGTATGTCCATTTGAGTGTAAATGACTAATTTATCATTCTTCATGGTAGAATAACACTCCATTTTATTTTAAAAAAAAAAGCACATCTTCTCTATGCTGTCACTAAGGAAAAGTCAGCCTATGACATCGCATCCCAGAAATATCCTGATATGGGTCAAAACCACTGACACAGCGAAGCCAGGTGTGGTAGCAACCCTGTAATCTTAGCCTTCTTGGAGGCCAAGGGAAGGATCACAAGTTTGAGCTCATCCTGGGTAATTTAATGTTTCAAAGTAAAAAATTTAAAAAGGGCTGGGAATGTAACTCAATACAGAAGCCCTGGTTTCATCCCCAATATATAAAAAAAAGAGGTAATTTTTTTTTTTTGAGACAGGGTCTCACTTTGTAGTTCAGGCTGGCCCTGAGCTCACTATGGAGGCCAGGCAAGCCTTGAACTCAGCAATCCTCCTGTCTCTGCCTCCCGAGTGCTGGGATTACAGGCGTAAGCCACCATGCCCGGCAGAGGTAATTTAATAATAATAAAATATATCAAATCCTAGAATTCAGGCAAAAAAAGTAAAGGAGTCCTGTTGAGAAGAAGTAAAGCCTACCTTCTCAGCAATCCTTGGGAGCAGTCTTAATGAGCTGTGAGAACCCTGAGGGTCAGAAAGAGACCTGAGGGCCAACCCCCCAAAGCTGCCGGTTGTGCACAAGGCAAGGGGGGTGGTGCACCAGAGTACTTTCATTAACTGGTTCTGGGAGGCCCAGCAAGTACCAAAAACTATATGTACCAAACATTGTTTTGATGGAACAGGCTGTAAATGAAGAGGCAATTGACACTGACCCAGACAGTGTGTAGCTCATACATTGAGTACCAGGTGAGTAGTGGGGTCAAGATTTTCACATCAGAATAAGTGCCAAATTTTCTATTTCACAATATCTACCATATATTCTAGAGCTCATTTACACCTTCAGTTTCTTTCACCAGAGAAAAGATATATATTTGCAGATCTATGACCTATTTATTTCACTTATGACTATGTCCTAAAGGTACATCCATTTGAGTATAAATGACTCAAACGTATTCTTTATGGCAGAGTAATATTGCATTTTAGAAAAAAAAGACCCAACATCATCTTTATCCAGGCTCCAGTTGATGGGCATTTGGGTTGTTTCTAAGATTTAGCTATCACAAACTGAGCTACTATGAACATGGGTGCACATATATCACCATGATACAAATCTTTTAATTTTTTTTCATGTACATACATAGCAGGGGAATAGCAGGGTCAAATGGGATCTCTAATTCAAGTTTTTTGAGGAATCTCCACCTTGATCTCCATAGTGATTGTACCAATCTACATGGAAATGAGGTGTAGGGCTAAATAACAAGGGGAAGAAAAAAATATGATGGTAAAAATAAAAGAAAAAACAAAGCTTATATATTTAGGGTATAGAGGGTTGTAGGGTGGATGGGAGAATGGGAAAAATGAGAATTAAATTGTGTCATATACTGATACAAATTCTCAAAAAGAAAAAAAGAGGTACCAAATTGCATGAGTTTCAGAGTCTAATTGTCTTCTTTTCTGCCTGGCCAGAGCATATCACATCCTGTCTTCACGTCTGGGGATGTTACCAGCTCTCTGATAACATAAGCTGCACATGAGGGGTGCTGTCACATGAGAAATGTCTGATAAAAATGCACCTCTTTGTTCTGCAGAAGGAAATATTTGCTGAGGGGGGCGTCGAGATGGGAATGGTATTGGTTTCAATGTGGGTTATGGTGAAAGAAAAAGGTTCTTGTCCTCCAGAGTACCAGAAGACAAATCTTAGACATGAAAATGACTGATAAATTTAAATTCTAAATAATGAGAAACTGTCTAGGTAGATTTTTTTTTTTTTAAACAACTGAAATGGAGTGCTGTGTTTCTGGCACAGGATGTGGTCAAACAGTGATAGACTAGTGATCACAGTGGTGTGAAAGAAGGAAGTTTGCTTTGCTGGAAAAATTGGGCTAGCATTCCTTCTTGGGTTTCTTGATTCTGTGGTATGATTGGTATTTTTATACCTTTTGGTCTCTTTACTCAGTGGTGACAAATAAATGCTTGAAACACAAAGTTAGAGCATAGCAGTCTGTGAAACATGGTCTCATGGAAACTGCCACATTGTAAACTTGTATCCACATTTATTCCTGTTGCTGGAGGAGCTCTGAGTAAACATAGTGGTCTTCCCTGAAAAAGTGGCCTCTGTAGGGCTGGGAAGGAGCTGGGGGTAAAAGTTGATCTTCTGTGGATGCCTGCCAATCGAAGTCAGTGCTTGAATCATCTATCTTGAGCCTCCATTCCAGAGGAGATCACAATGCGAAATGTTCTGTTAGGAGCTGTTTACCATTGAGCTCTGGGGGAAGAAATTTGTTTGGACACTGAGCCTTGGAGTTCGTCCTCCAAGAACTATCTAATATTGACCAGACCCTGGTTAAGACAGCTCAGCCAGAACTTCACACAGGGTCACAGGCCTTTGCCAGTATCTGAGGTTATTGTGATTCGATCCTGTTCCCAGAAACCACTGGTCCTAAAACTCTGTTCTGAGGCTCTTGGAACCATGTAACTAAAGACTTACTTTTAAGTATTAGAATGCATTTGTAAAAATCAACGTGCTTTAGAGGGGACCATTTCTAAAAAGGTGAGTATGTAGGATTCAAATAATTCCTTTACTAGAGACAAGAAATGAGTACCTGTTAAAATGTTGTCATTGGGGGCCGGAGGATTAGCTCAGTGGTTCCGGCGCCTGCCTTGCAAGTGCAAGGACCTGAGTTCGATCCCGGATAACCACATATAATGCTGGGCGTGGAGACACGCCCACCAACAATCAACACCGCATACCACAATGCCGGATGTGGTGGCTCACGCCTGTAATCCCAGCACTCGGGAGGTAGAGACAAGAGGATTGCTGAGTTCGCGGCGGCTTGCCTGGGCACCATAGTGAGCTCAGGGCCAGCCTGAACTACAAAGTGAGACCCTGTCTCCAAAATGCAAAAAATGTTGTCATTAACCCAGGTTATAATTTATTTATCTGTTTTAGTGAGAAAATGCAGATTTCTGGAACTATATGTCCTATGGTCTTCATGAGAGTTATTTCCAACTATGGAAGCAAATCTGTTTCTCAAGTCCAACCTGGCCAATTATATGCATGCAGACCCCTAGGCTAGTGGATTAATAAGAAGCTATGTTATATATCACTGTTTCAAATCTACTAGTTAAGAGTAAATTGCTGTTTTGGACTGCTAATGGTTATGAATTATGTGGCTTTTATCCTCTGCATTTGTCTTTTTCCAGACTAACCATGCTGCTTTAATAATTTAAAAATAGTTTGTTCACATTTGCTGTCCAGATTCAGGGAAATGTTAATATGTTGGAGTACACAAATGTTTAAAAATTCTGTGGAGGTCCTATTTATGTTTGGCTGAAGGAGGGGTGTAGGTTCTTATCTTGTGCTGCATATATCAGGAAAGAAGGAAATGGAATGCATATCTCTTGAGTGTCTATTCTATGCAAACTAGACAGTTTATACTCATTTTCTCATTTAATCCTCACAGTTCTCTGAAAGGTGAATGTTATCATTCCCCATTTTACATTTAAAAAACAAAGCATATAGTACATTTGTCAAGGTACAGTATTTGTAATGAGGAAACACCAGTACAAACCCCAGCTGGCTTGCTCTGAGGCACATATGTTGTGTGCACATGTCTTCTTTTCATCTTTTCCCGATGGTGTCCTCTTTTCTAAATGACATTTACTTTAAAAGTAAGTTATAAATCAGCCTTGGTGAAACAGTGGTTACTAATTCTTCCCTACTTTCCTGTAGAAAGCCATTCTCTTTTTACTAGTGGAAACCCCAGCTCACCATGTGTTTGATTTACCCGTTTGACTTTTAACTGCAACACTGGTTTTTTAGCCAGCCCTGGCCGTCAGCTTCTTATTTTGGGTGGCGGTGCAGGGAGAGGAACCCAGTCATCTCAAAGTTTCCAGAAAGGTAGTTCTGAACTGGCCTAAGTACATCTACTTTTCACAGCTGTTTGATTTGATGGCCTCATGATCTGGAGAAAAGGGAGAGTTTTGAGTTTTGCTCCTCAGTGTGGTGGTTTGTTGCCATGAAAGCAAATCTCAAATTGAATTCTGCCACACTTCAAACACTTTTAGGGGGCAGAATACACAAAAGTGGCCTTAGCTCTCTTTGATCTCTCCAGCACATTGGCAAGGACACCATTCTCTGCCTGGGGGCCAGGAGCCTTTTGGGGGAGGCTGCAGAGTGTCCTTTTTCTTGATTGGGGAAGATTCTGTATTTGCAAATGTAAAATTTTGTATGTACTCCTAAGATCTGTTAGTTTCACTCTGCTGAAGTCATACTTCATTAAAATAATAGGTGCCTATGACAAATGTGATCATTATGTATATTTAAGTTGTACCAGTAAAATTAACAAAATTTTAGAAGTAGGTGGTAATAAATTATCATCCTTAAGTTGTTTCTAATCTATGATCAGGAACATATTACATTTTTTTCCTAACCAGTGAATCCCTTGAGTTAGATATTTTCTGCTCTTGACTAGATGGAGCAAAAACACATGGGTATCCATCCCCCTCACCCTGTCATGGACCCCTGAATCAGCAGTTTGGGTGCCTGATATCACTTACTTCTTAAAGAATTCGTCATGGCCATTTTCCTAGGTCAGCACAGTGAATACAGCTACTTGGGACAGACTATTCTCCTCCATTGAGGTTTCTTAAGGTTCCTGCCAAATCCTTCCCTCTGGTGATCCAGCCCAGCCCTGCAGAGTCCCCTAGGGTGGATATGAATTGCTTTCTCTATCCAAGAGACCCCCCTGACACCTAGCATGCCTTAGTTTGGGGCTACTGCTGCCTTCAGTCTTATGCTGTTCCATCTAAGCATATCCTTTTCCTGGAATTTAATTATTTCTGCCCAATGAACCACCCTTGGTCATTTTAGCTGAGTTTTTGCTGAGAACAGCAGGAAGGTCCTGGGGGATGAAATAGCTGCATTTCTCTGGCAGTAACCCTAGGCTCTGCTCAGGGCATGGATGTGAGAGGAACTGTGGGTCCTTTTTTCCCTGGGTGGGGAGAAAGGCAGGGATGGGGTGTTGACAGAAGTTTAACTGTTAGGTGCCAGCCTTAATGAAGATCAGACTTGGACAACTACCAGTCTTGGTCCTCACAGTTGTGCCCTCCAAAGTGAGATTGGCAAGGACAAGAGATAAAGATGGCCCTTTTTAGCTTTGTCTGTAAGACAGAGTTATGAATTTTTATCTTGGCATCGTTTCAGAATTCCCTGTGACTGTCATTTTATTTCTCTCATTTCTATCCCTTCGCATTTTACACTTCTCCATATTCTGACTTATCAGGACTTTAGCTATACAAAGAAAAAAAAATAAAAAACTTGCATACATAAGCAGTTCTTTGTTTGTATTCTTAATCCACTGTGGATATGTTGCCATAGCAGGGCATACACATTCACACAGGTGCACGCACATGCGCACGCGTGCGCGCGCGCGCACGCGCACACACACACACACACACACACACACACACACTCCGTTCGAGCTTCCATCAGGTTAGTTGTTTTTCTCAAGCAATAACAGTGAAGGGGCCGGAGGGTTAGCTCAGTGGTTCCGGCGCCTGCCTTGCAAGCGCAAGGTCCTGAGTTCAATCCCCGGTAACCACATACAATGCTGGGCGTGGTGACCATGCCCACCAGCAATCAATACCACATACCACAGAGCCGGGCGTGGTGGCTCACGCCTGTAATCCCAGCATTCGGGAGGCAGAGACAGGAGGATTGCTGAGTTCAAGGCTTGCCTGGACTACATAGCGAGCTCAGAGCCAGCCTGAACTACAAAGTGAGACCCTGTCTCAAAAAACAAAAAAACAACAACAAAAAAAAACAGTCAACACAGTTATTAAATAACTAGTTAACATATCTTTACAGTTTGTTGGGAGTTTATAACTAGATCAATTTTCTCTTAATTTAGATATACTTAGTCATGGTCCAACAAGAAGAATTCACTTTATGAAGAGGCTGGTGTTAATTGGCTATAGGTCTTATTTATTGTATGATTCAACCAATTCTGAATTTAAAAAGAAGTGTGTGTGTGTGTGTGTGTGTGTGTGTGTGTGTTTGTGTGTATTATATGATAAGAATTGCCGGGCTGGAGGGTTAGCTCAGTGGTTCCGGCGCCTGCCTCGCAAGTGCAAGGTCCTGAGTTCAATCCCCGGTAACCACATGGTGGCTCACGTCTGTAATCCCAGCACTCAGGAGGCAGAGACAGGAGGATTGCTGAGTTTGCAGCGGCTTGCCTGGGCACCATAGTGAGCTCAGGGCCAGCCTGAACTACAAAGCGAGACACTGTCTCAAAAAAAAAAAAAAAAAAAAAGAATTGCCAGTGGACTTCTTTGGCTATAGGTGCCATAATTTATTCTTTGAAAGTTACACAATGTTCTTCATTATTTTGATTTTAAAGAGTTGAATGTCAGTGAAAGCATAGGAGATTTGAGTATTTAATAATTAACCAAAAGTTTGATATCCTATCTAACTAGCCAGTTTCCTGACAATTATATAACATTATTCTCTTAAAATTATAGGCTATAAACACTTGTAACTAGTTGGACTGGATATAATTTTTCTTAAAGTGGTTGACATGCATGAGGAAGTAGTACTCTTTATTTGAATTTAATGTGTTAAAATACTAATTACCCTTAACTCAGGAGTATGAATAAAGGTGATGATTCTAGGACTTCCCTTTCCTGGAACAAGGAAAGCCTGACTCCAGACAGTACTTCCAAAGAACTGCAGGGGCAATTAGGGAGCAACCCAGCTAGCTAGGAGCAGGGTTATCCCTATCTCTGCCCTGTCTGTCCTTGCCTTTCTCCAGCCCAGAGTCTGTCGTTTCAGAGATTGGTTTTATGTCTCAGAAAGGTACAGGATGTTGTTTCTGTACTTATTCAGCCCCAGTCTTTCTAGTCCAGGTCTTCAGCCCTCCAGTATGTGGCAACTGCTACTATCATCATACCTGGACACAGAGCAGCAAGTTTTCAACACCATGGTCAAAGGGCTGGGACAGTGCCTTATTCAGCCTCTTGTTGGCTGTGTGATTAGGAAAGTGAGCTAACTTCTGAGATATGCTTCATTTTATTCTCCATAAAATAAATGTAATACTCTCATTATCCTGTTAATTAAAGGAAACAGCACTTACTTGGCAGTAAATAACATATACCTAATAATCATAGTTTTAATAATTAATATGCTAATATAGAAAATTCTGCTTTCCCCTCACAGTTTTTGTTACATGTTTTAGACTATTCTTTAAAGAAGGTTTCCCAAAAGCCTTGGGGAGAACAAATTCCTTATCCCTCTCTAAAAAGCAGGAAAAGGTTTTTAAAATTTATATTGTAGTACTATAACATTAAATTTACCCTTTTAACCATTATCAAGAAAGTGAAGGGTACATGTCAGTGGCAGTTTGGTCCTTCTACAGTACTGGGTAACCATCAGAATATTTTCATCATTTTGAAAGGAAACCTCACAGCCATTAAGCATGACACCTCATTCCTCCCTCACCCTCCAACCCCTGGCAACCACTAATTGGCCTCCTGTCTCTATGGGTTTGCTGACTCTGGATACTTATATAAATAGAAACGTAAAATAAAATGTGGTCTGTTGTGTGTGGCTTCTTTGCTTAGCATAATGCTTTCAGGGTTTACCCAAGTTATAGGTTAAATTAGTACTTTGTCCCTTTTAATATCTGAGTAATATTCCATTATATGATTTTTCTCAGATTCAGTCTGTCCTTTCATCAGTTGATCTACATTTGGTTTGTTTCTACTTCTGGCTGTGAACATTACTGGATTGTATGTAATTCTATCTTTGCATTTTTGAGAAACTGCTAAACTGTTTGTCATGCTGTACCATTGTTGGTTCTTTTTTTTTTTTTTTTTGAGAAAGGGGCTTGCCATGTAGTTTAGGATGGCCTTGAACTCACTGTGATCCTCCTGCCTCAGCCTCCCCAGTACTAGGATTACAGGTATGTGCCATCATGCCTGGCCCCATTGTTGGTTCTTACCATCAATGATTGAAGGTTGCAATATCTCCCTTCTCTTTCCAACATTAGTTATTATCTTTAGTTTTTGTTGTTGTTATTGTTATTCTACTAGTTATTATAGGGAATGTGATGTGATATCTCATTGTGTCTTTGATTTTTTCACAGTACTGATTTTGTACATGTATGGACTTACATTTCCATTAATGTTCTTAAGTCATCAAATTGAAAGAGTACATAAAAAACCATCCAGACAAAATTTCCAATAAGAGGAAGGTTGAAGCATCCTTTCCTTCAGAGCTTCAACTACACTAAGAACAAGGGCTCTGTAATCTGTAGTATGGAGAAGTACTTGCAGATGACTTGTGCCTGGGGATGATGTTTGATACCTCTGACTCCTCTCTCATTCCTTTTTTTGGTTTTAGGGATTTCTTCTGGGTAATCCAAAATGTTTTTCAATATATTGGATAAGAGCTGAACTACTCACCTGTGTGGGACTCCATATTCTCTGCTCCACTGTCTTTGGATGGCATTTTGAGTACACCAAGGCCAAGCGACCAGCTAACTGCCCATGATGAGTGATGAGAAGAACCTTGGTGTGTCCCAAAAATTGGTCTCACCTTCAAGGAGCACAAGTAGCTGCTCCTCCAAGCAGGGAAGTCGACAGGTAAAGTTTAATTCATGCAATTTTTTTTTTTTTTGGTGGTACAGGGATCGACCTCATGTCCAAGTTCGGCAGTGTACCACTTGAGCTAAATCCCCAGCCTAATTCCTGCAAATTTTATGATGCAGTTTAAATAACCAGGAAGTTTGTAGGTTAAAATGTTTAGGTTTACTTGGGAAAGATCAAAGAACATTTATTTTCATCTTAACTATATGAGGAGTCAGTTATACATAATTTTCAAATAATTTAGCTTGCATAAATTATGACAGGAAAAATTGTATTGAGTTCTTTGTATTAATTCTCTCAATCTTCACAACAATCCAGTATAGGTAGTAATATTCCCATTAAGGAAGCTGACTCTGACAAGGTATTTGCCAAAGGACACATAGCTAGTAAGTAGAAATGAGAAAACAAACCTGTTTGGCTCAAGGACTCATGTTTTATACCCTGCTAACCAAAATAAACAACAATCACTTTTCCAGTAATTTTAATACCTACCCCCCGTGCATACTTTCTTTGCTTCCCCAAACTTTTAATAATAACTTGCAAGCACAGAGTAATTTTAGTCTCCTCTGCTTTATTTCTGTAATGGGTTGAGGGAACCTAGTCAACAGGAAAAAAAAATTAAATGAAATTCAGAGGAAGAAAAAAGAGAACACAGGACTTGAGTAATTAACTTCTAAACAACTGTCAGATAATTGTATGTTGCTTCTTGACTTGCTTTCTAATAAATCTCTATTGGCAAAGTGTGTTGGTTTTCCTTCAATGGCAATAAATCACATTAATTATTTTGAATCTTCCTGCTTTAAAGTGACCTACCAAAAACTCAGATTTTTAATCCAAGGGGCCTCTGAGCTTTTCAGTGTCTGCTGACTGTGTTGGTATTGTTTTGCCTCCTGGGAAATTCTGGCCTTGGTTCCAGATTTAGAAGCAACAATTGAGCAATCTCCCACCTCAGGCACATCCACATATTTATGTTGCTTTGGCATGGAGCTCTCCATCTGAACATTGCCTGGGGTAGAGGGCTGGCAAACCTTGGATTTGTGATTATAGACAAATTAGAGTTTGCCATGGCCTGACATCTGGAGAGCCCTCTGGGGTCTCCTATTGGGGTTCAGAAAGAGCACTTTGTCAGCATTTGCTTGGAATTTAAATTAAATAACTAAAATTAGTCACTGGCCAAGGCATATAGCTCCCTGGAGTTCTGTTTTCCTGAGGTAACTGTGCTTTCCTGCTTTGCCAACTTTCCATGGGGGTTTTTCTCTTCCTAAAACAAATCCTAGTAGGGATTTAAGTAGAATGTGTGGTTTTCCTCTGTGCCCCTCCCCGTTTTGTTCTGAGTAGCAGCTATTGTTATTTGTTCCTTTGAAGAAGGAGAGGAGGTGGCTTATAGAAGTTCCAAGTACTGACAACCCTGAGGAACTGGAGCACCTCAATGAAGTCCAAAAAAGTCCCAAAACTTTTTTTCAGTGTTTTGTTTGCAATTGATTAGTGCTTTTTTTTTGAGGTTATACCGTAAAATATAACAAATACGCTCAAAGTCTTAATTTTATTCAGGCTTTGAATCTTGTGTCACTCAATCACTTCATTATCAGATGGCCATCTTTTATATGTAGGATCCCTCACCTTCATATGCACATAACATTGTTTTTTCCATTTTTTCTGGTACTAGAAGTCAAGCTAAGGACCTTAAGCTAGCCAGACCCTCAGCCCTCACATAACATTGTTTTTAAAAATAAATATTGGCTGGGCATGGTGGCTCACGCCTGTAATCCCAGCACTCGGGAGGCAGAGGCAGGGGGATTGCTGAGTTCGAGGCTTGCCTGGGCTACATAGTGAGCTTAGGGCCAGCCTGAACTACAAAGCGAGACCCTGACTCAAAAAAAAAAAATATTGAGCTGGGGCTGTAGCTCCATGGCACCAGGGTTTGACCACTTGTACTGCAAAACAAACTAACAAACAAAAAACCAGAAGTTAAGACTTCATTTCCTCTGTAGCAGAAGTGTAAAATATAATACATTTATTTCTCATTTAGCATGATTTTAGTCAGACAACTCATGTTTAATTTTCAGCGTTCATTTTCTTCATCTCCCTGCTGTTACATCCTCTGTCAATAAAAAGGTTGTAAACTGGGCACAGTGGCATATGACTATAACCCCAGCACTCTGGGAATTAATCCAGGAGGATGCAAGTTTGACCCTAGCCTGGCCAACTTATGTACTTAGCAAGGCCTGTTTTAAAATGAAAAAGGACTGGGGTTATAGCTCACTGTAAAGGACCCGGGTTCAACCTTTAGTACTGTGCAAAACAAAAAGTCCTCTGACCAAAGACAGCTAGAACATCCCTATTTGTGTTGTTCACCTTGCTGGTCCACACCCATTTATAGAGTACACAGTGTTGTTTTGATTTACATATACATTATACGATGATAAGATCATTATGTATCCTTCACCTCACATAGTTACCCCTGTGTATGTGTAGCAGCAACATTTAAGATCTATTCTAGTAGAAAATATCAGGCACAGTTGTCCCTTGGTATCAGCTGAGGTATTGGTTCTAGGATCCCTGTACATATCAAACTCTGAGGATGCTCAAGTCCCTTGTATAAAATGGGATAATATTTGCATACAACAAGTACACATCCTCTCATATATTTAAAATCATGTCTAAATTACTGATAATACTAAATATAATGTCAATGCTGTATAAACACAATATACTACATTGTTTAGGGAATAATGACAAAAAGTCTGCTTATATTCAGATAACATTGTTTTCAAATACTTTTAATCTATGTTTGGCTGAATACATAGATGTAGGCACCAATGTTCAAGTACATATGATACACTTTTATTACCTATAAGCACCACATTAGATCTCTGGGACTTATTCTTCCTGTGTTGCTGGATCTTTGCTCTCTGACAAAGTAGAATATGGAGGAGAATGGGAAGGAATGGGGAATAAGACAAATTAGGAAATGCTGAGTAGATGTATCTACTCCTCAAGATGAATATAAACATCATGTGCTACAAACATGTACTAATAAAAAATAAATTAAAAATAAATGCCTGAACTTAAAATACCATCTTGGTTGAACGTCTTGATCTTTGGAAGTTTTTCTTTTTCTCCCTTAAATTCTCATTCAGTACAACCAAGTGAGAGCTTCTGTATTTTAACCATGCTGACTTTCTATTCAATGCCTTGAACTGCCTTTGTTTTGTCCTCCCTCCTGGCACTGAACTGGAATGTGTATTTGTCTTTCCTACTCCAGGCCTGTTCTGTGTAGTTATTCCTATAACCATTACGCCCATGGTAAAGTGCTTGCTTTGTTGGAGAAAAATATGAGAACTCACCATTGCAAGGGATTTGAGCAGAGATCTGTTGCTCAGTAAATACAAAGTACCCAGGCTTACATGGGAGACAGTAAGTGTGGGTTTAGTGAATGAATGAATAAGCCTGCACTTGCTGGGTAGGACCATTACTGTCCATAAAGTTCTGTAGATACATGAAGTAGGCTAAGAGATAGCTAAGTGAAAGGGAGACTTGCTATTTTAAAACCTTTAGAATGTGAATAATTGCAGTTTCCTTTTGTCTTTTTCCCACTGCTCTCTTATCTTACATTTCCTTTCTAGAATTTTCAAAGTACACATTTCAGAAGCAGATTAGGCAAAATAAAGATGAGTGAATATGGTTTGTCTTTACTGAAAGAGTCATGTAGCCCTGAGTTTTAGTTCTTCAGCCAGGGTCTGTTGAGAAGCTATTAGTCGAAGGTCCGGAGCAGGGAAATGTGAAACCGCAGAGCACCAGGAAGCCGAGCAGATCATTACAAATAAGAAATCAACTCTGCAAAGACTGTGGGTTTTAAAAAGGGCCCAGCCTCCATTGCTTTATTTGTTAGTTTTTGGCAGGAAAGTCAGATCCTGGAAAGTGAATACTACCAAAATAACCAAACAGTGCTTCACTCTCCATTGCAGGGTATTTGAATAGAGAGCTGTTGCTGGGTAAGTATCCATCTGATTGTGCACTCAGCTCTTGTCACTCTGCACCCCTGGGCTGATCTGAGGTGCTTTCTTGCTCCCTGGGGCGACTGATGAGAGCTTATTTATGCCGCCTAGTGGATTATGTTGCTCTCCAGAGAGCGCAGTGGCCAGGCTCCGTGCCGGAATCTCTAGGACAGGTGAGCTGAACAGGGGAGAAGTTGCCAAGTTTGCAAAACGAATTAAAACTATAATATTCAGGGGCCGGAGGATTAGCTCAGTGGTTCCAGCGCCTGCCTCGCAAGCGCAAGGTCCTGAGTTCGATCCCCGGTAGCCACATACAATGCTGGGCGAGGAGACTCACACCCACCAGCCATCAATACCACATACCACAGTGCCGGGCGTGGTGGCTCACGCCTGTCATCCTAGCACTTGGGAGGCAGAGACAGGAGGATTGCTGAGTTCAAAGTTTGCCTGGGCTACATAGTGAGCTCAGAGCCAGCTCAAACTGCAAAGCGAGACCCTGTCTCAAAAAAAAACAAAACTATAATATTCAGGTGTTTATATATTCAGCTGAGTTTTGAAAATGCGTAGTCTCTGGTAATTTCCTTTAATTTATATTATCTTTAGAGATAATATGACCGAGAGTCACGTGTGGCCTGAATAAACACAAGACCACCTGAAGAGGAGTGACCTGGAGACAATCCTAGTTGTATCACATTGTTCTGTGATGGTGTCTTAGTTTGTTTTATGTGGCAGTAAGAGAATTCCTGAGACTGTGGGACTTATTTTTTAAAAAGTAGTTTATTTAGCATTTGTCCAGGTGTTGTCGGCATCTGCTTATCTTCTTGTGAGGATGTTGTGCTTTTGCCACTTACTGTGGCAAAACACAAGGGCAGCCTCACTGTATCACAGGCTGCTCTAGGTGACTTATCTAATCCCAGCACAGCAAGAAGTAAGAACTCACCCTAGAAGAAAGCATTCATCCCTGTTAACCTAGTCACCTCTTAGAGGCTCCATCTCCCGGTGCTGCTGCAATGACAAACAAATTCCAACATGAGTTTCAGAGAAGACACCTCATATAGCAGGAGCTATAGAAGATGGAAGCCGATAAACATGACCCCTGGAGCCAGATGGCCTGGGTTTGAATCTCAGGCTATTGATATGCTGTTTGGTCCTGAAAAGGTTACATACCCTGTCTGTCTGTGTTCCCTGTAAGGTTGTGTAGATTGCTTAATGAGAATACAGTGTGTATGTAGGAAGTATTTTTGGAAGGTAAACCACTTCCTGTAAGCAGAGGGATTCCAGGAGCCTCCAAACATCCACACAGTTGACTGTAACCCTGTCTCACTCTTCCGGTTGTAGGGCAGGAGGCACAGTTCAGAAGCAGATGGTGTGGTGGGTGTCTAGAACCTGCTGAGAGAAGTCAGTACGGGACACTAGAAGTTAAAACTGCCTTTACAGCTCTTTTTATCTTTTCACATTGTCCTTCAGAAGCTCAAATAAAAAAACAAAATGTGCATTGTTTTCCACATCATGGACAAAAGTATGGCCCAGAGATAGTAGCTGACTGTCACAAGGCAAGTGGTAGGGAACCAAGTTTCTTCAGATGTTATAGGACTCCTTCAGAAGCTAATTCAAGTACCACATGCCCTATGTAAATGATTATTTAAATCCGACCTAATCAGCCAACACCTTGAGGCATGCAGGGCTGCGGTAACCCAGGAGAGTGAAGCAGCCTGCTGCTCCCTGTTGGCCTCAAGCTGTCTTATACTGGTGGACTCAGTACAGAAAAGCAAAGGACCCTATGTCTTAGTTTTCTGGGCCTTTTGCTTTGCTCTGTTGCTGCCACCTTGGCTACATTTCTGTTGTATCATCATGCCTCAAAGGTAGGAATGTCAAAGAATGACTCAATTCTCAAAATATCTACATATGCAACGAGTCTTGTAAAGAGGAAATCAAACACTTGCTGTTGGAAAAGTTAAAGCATCTGCTGAAGTGCCATATTTGAGTTATCAAAGTGTCTTTGTTCTTGTCTGTCTCCACAAATGACAGATTCAGCTGTATTCTCTGCTTAGAAAAGCAGGAGAAACTGGACTGAAGTGCTTCTGGGAGTTGCTGAACTATCTGTATGGTCCAGTAGTTCTGGAATAACAACCAGCAAATATATTTGGGTGCATTTTAGATATGTGATTTGATAAAAACTACAGGAGGTATTTAAGAATATAAATATATTTCTTCATATGCAGGTGCATGGTGTAGACCGCAGGAAGGCTGAACCCTGACCCAAGTGTTCTGGTTGATAGCATAGTGCATCAGCTGTGCTGTTGTGGGAATGTTCTTAAGAAATTACAGATGTAAATGTGAGCTAAACTGACACAACAGTCCTTTCCCAGGGAGGGAAAGTCTATCCCAGGAGCTCAGTGATACTAAAATGCTAACAGCCCAGAAGTAGCTGTCCAGGAAGTAGGACAGAGCAAAACAGAGGACTCTAGAGTAATTCCACATCCCTCTAAGGCCTACACCCTGGCTTTGTCACCGAGTCGCAGGTGCGTCAGCTGGAACATCTTTGGTCTCATAGTCCCTCTTCCCCTGTGCAATTGGCTGGATGGTCCCTCCCCACCAAAAAGATACTTCCACACTCCAACCCAAGAACCCGTGAAAATTACCTTATTTCCAAAAAAGCCTTTGCAGATATAATTAAAGATCTTAGGGTAAGAAGAACACCTTAGGTTATCCAGATGGGCCCTATATTCACCAACAAATGTCTTTTAAAGAAATACACAGAGGGCTGGAGATTTAGCTCAGTGGTTCTGATGCCTGCCTAGCAAGTGCAAGGTCCTGAGTTTGATTCCTGGTAACCACATACAACAGTACCAGGTGTGGTGACTCACGCCCATCAGCAATCAGTACCATACACCACAATGCCGGGCATGGTGGCTCATGCCTGTAATCCCAGCACTCAGGAGGCAGAGGCAGGAGGATTGCTGAGTTCAAGGTTTGCCTGGGCTACCTAGTAAGCTCAGGGCCAACCTGAACTGCAAATCGAGACCCTGTCTCAAAAAAAAAAAAAAAACAAACACAACAAGAGGAGGTGATGTATACAAGTGAGAAAGTGATGTGCAAATGGCAGCAGGCATTATCTGGAAGGATGCAGTTACAAGCTAGGACACATCATGACGTGCCAGTATCTACCACGAACAGGAAGAGCCAAGGAACTGATCTCCCATTGAGACTGCAGGAGAAGCAGAGCCCTGCTGACATGTGCAGTTTGGATTTCTGGCCTCCAGAACTGCTAGAAAATAAGCTTTTGATCTAACAGGAAACTAACACATTTGCTTCTGTGTATTGAGCTTTTCTAAGTCCTAGCTCTAGCTCTGAGTCCTAATTTAGGGGGAGTCCAGCCTAGGAGATTGGTCCTCAGTTCCTGCACCTGCCTTTGATTTACTCTCCCATTTGATGCTTACAGTTTTTCAACCTGTGATGTTTTTGTTTTTAATTTGTGCTAACTTCTTGAAAGTTAGGACTTTGCTTTTC
This sequence comes from Thryonomys swinderianus, assembly GCA_004025085.1. NCBI lineage: Eukaryota > Metazoa > Chordata > Mammalia > Rodentia > Thryonomyidae > Thryonomys > Thryonomys swinderianus. The sequence continues at coordinate 2,240 of PVIC010013899.1, read as the reverse complement.
ATCTGTGTATCTACCTTTTAATTTAAGAAACTCCATCGCTGGTACTGAGGTTTTGCCCTTTGATTAGGGACCTTGTAGAAGAGCTCAGTTAGTGCAGCTGAACTTCACTAAATACTAAAATCATTCCTTCTTTGGTTCTTAAGGTTCTGTGGATCTTAATCTGTCACTAGGTTTTCAGTATGAGAATCAGCTATTCTTTAATAGTATTGTAAAACACATCACTGCTGCCTTGGATCAAAAAGAAAGGAGGGTTTGTGGTGCTGTTTCTGCTACCTTTGCCTGGATTCATGTCCACCCAGAGTATGTCTGTTGTGCCAACTCCAGTTAGCTCTGGAAAAGCAGCTGGGCACACTGACACGGAGAGCGCTGTTATCAAAGGGAGAGGGCATTCTGGCAGTGGGAAGCTATTTTGTCTGAGTGGAGCCAGTGATCTCACCAGTGCTCCGATGTCAAAGGGCAGGGCTCTGCCACACGCCACTGAAAACTTCTTAAAAGGCAATAGAGAATAAAACCCTAGAACAACTAGATGATTCTAGGAACAAGAATATTGCTACTTTCTCACCACTGGTCCTAGTTCCGTTCATACAGGTAGCTGGAGTGTAGTGTCCCTGTCCCACTGTGGTATGCTCCCAGGTGTGGTGCCTAAGCCCAGACTGTGTGGGACTCCTGGCAGCACCCTGGAAACAAGTCATTCTCAGGAGTTGTAGAGAGGGTGCTTGAGTTGGAATCACAAGGCCTGAGCAACTCCACTCAATTTCTTCACCCAAAACAAATCATCTCACTTAGATTCCTCATCTCTGAAATGAAAGCATTGGGGAAATGTTTTCACCTTTTCTTTCAAACTCCAAGGTTCAAAGCAAATATTCCATGGCTGGGAGGAGGGAGTCATTACAGTATGTTTTGGAGTTAAAAAAAAAGTTCAGGGCCGGAGGGTTAGCTCAGTGGTTCCGGCGCCTGCCTCGCAAGCATAAGGACCTGAGTTCGATCCCCGGTTACCACATATAATGCTGGGTGTGGTGGCTCACGCCTGTAATCCCAGCCCTCGGGAGGCAGAGACAGGAGGATTGCTGAGTTCGCAGTGGCTTGCCTGGGCACCATAGTGAACTCAGGGCCAGCCTGAACTACAAAGCAAGACCCTGTCTCCAAAAAGCAAAAAAAAAAAAAAGTTCAGATGATACCCTTGAGTCCCGCGGGTGAGCAGCATTGTCCTGTCACCTTGTGAGAGGCAGGCTTGTTTTGTGCAGGGAGTTGTGCTGGGGGTAGGGGCAGAGCTGATAGTAGATGGGTCTGATCTTGTCCAGTGTGGGCTTTAGCTGAGAGGTGCGGTTTTTATGATCCCTATACTCAGTGTACAAATAAGAGGTGGCTTCTAGTCCTTGATGGCTTGTAATCTCAGCCTAGTTACTTTGGACCATCTGTGTTCTCATAGGTAAGATGAGGGTAATGTTACTGTCACTGTAGAATACCCACAAGGCAAACTGAAAACATTCAGTAAGTAGAAGTCATTAGTCTTGTCATCTTTCCCATAATCATGACTTCAGCAGGCTGCCACCATGCATGGCCAGAGTGGAGTGGTGCTCATGGGATGGGGGTCTCCATTTGCACCAGTAGCTATATGTCTTACAGAGTATTATGTAGAGAGGAAAAAACACAGAAGATGCTGCTTGTGGCTTTTCAGGGATTGATACCATAAAGGGAATATTTAGCAAGACAGTATTAATATCTTTTAAAAGTATCTGAGGAACTGAAAGTCATGTCAAAGTACTTGCAGTCATAAATGCTGAATGAGTCACCAAAGGGGTAGAAATAGTCATATGTGTGTTAAAGTTTTCATTAATAATGCTTTAATTGTAAACTCACTTGTGGGCAATAACACTGCCATAAGCATATCTCTTATTTGGAAACCCAACAGAAACACTTAGGTAGAGGGAGCCGACAGTTCATATTGTTTTCCTCCCCACTGTCATTATCAGCCGCTACCAATGATACCCTTTCCTTCCATCACCTGTGTTTGTTAAGGCTTCACTCATGACATGTGGTCTCCCATTTCTAAATAATAAAGACCTCATTGTTTTGGTCTGTAGCCAAACACTGAGCAGGTAATGACACTGGAAACACTTCGGGGACTGGATCTTCTGAGTGTTTTGTTCCCTGGCCTTGGTGAGGGGTTGGTGAATCACCTCCCATATATGGAGGGAAAGGAGAACAGTGACTATTGAAAGGTGTCATCCGGTCGGGCC
>PVIC010013898.1:0-37477 GCA_004025085.1 Thryonomys swinderianus | reverse complement strand
CCCCAACCGTTTCGTTTTCTTTCTGAATCATATTTATTCTTTCCCCTCATTATGTTCCCACACCAAATTCCCTTTGGATATTTCCTATTTTACAAAAACCAACATACATTCAATATTTTTTTTTTTTTTGAGACAGGGTCTCACTTTGTAGTTTAGGCTGGCCCTGAGCTCACTATGTAGCCCAGGCAAGCCTCAAACTCAGGAATCCTCCTGCCTCTGCCTCCCGAGTGCTGGGATTATAGGCTACCATGCCCAACATTGTTGTATGTGCTTACTGGGGATGGAACTCAGGACCTTGTACTTGCCAGGCAGACGCTGGAACCACTGAGCTAAATCCCTGGCCCTTTATTTTTAATTGTTTGCAGTACCTCCATACTGATTTCCATACTGGATTGTCTTAATTTACATTCTCATCACTAGTGTAGAAGGTTTCCTATAGAAGGTGACCTCTCCCAAATTCTCCTGTTTTCCCAACCCATGCACTCTTGCCAGTATTCACTCCATTCTTTTTTTTTTTTTTTTTTTTTTTTTTGAGACAGGGTCTCGCTTTGTAGTTTAGGCTGGCCCTCAGCTCACTATGTAGCCCAGGCAAGCCTCGAACTCAGCAATCCTCCTATCTCTGCCTCCTGAGTGCTGAGATTACAGGCATGAGCCACCACCCGGCACTGTGGTATGTGGTATTGATGGCTGGTGGGTGTGAGTCACCACACCCAGCATTGTATGTGGTTACTAGGATCGAACTCAGGACCTTGCGCTTGCAAGGCAGGCGCCAGAACCACTGAGCTAAATCTCCAGCTCCATTCACTCCTTTCTTGATGTCAGCCATTCTGACATGGGTAAAATGGAATCTCAGTGTAATTTTGATTTGTATTTTCTTAAAAAGTAAAGAGGCTGAATGTTTTTCATATACTTATTGCTCATTTGTATGTATTTTGAAAAGTGTTTGTTCAATTTATTGCCTACTTATTGACTGAACTGCTTGATCTCTTGGTATTGGGTTCTAAATACTAATCCTATCAGAAAAATGGCTGGCAAAGATTTTTCTCCAATTCTGTTGGCTGTCCCCTACATTAGCTGTTTCCTTTGCTATGAAGAAACTTTTGAATTTGTTGAACTAAGTTGATTCTTGCTATTTTTTTTTTTTCTGTGCTACTGGAGACCTTTTCAGAAGTCCTTGCATGTGCTTAGGACTTCAAGTATTTCCACTATGTATTCTTGTAACAGTTTTGAATTTCTCAGTTATAACACCTAGGTCTTTGATCCATTTTTAAATTGATTTTTGTCCAGGACAGAAGGTATGGATCTACTTTCATTTTTCTATTGATGGAGTTTTCCCAGCACCATTTGTTAAAGAACCTGCCTGTTCTCCTGTGTAATTTTTGGTTTCTTTGTCAAGAATCTGATGGCTGTAGGTTTCTTTCTGTGTCCTCTATTCTACTCCATTGATCTATGTTTAATTTGGGGCCACTACCATGCTGTTTTTGTTACTGTAACTTTGTAGTATATTTGAAATTGAGGATGGTGATACCTCCAACCTTGTTCTTTTTGCTTAGGCTTTGTTTTGGCTATTCTGGGTCTTTAGTGTTTTCATATGAGTTTTAGGATTTTTTTCTAGTTCCATCAAGATTGGAACTTTGACGAGGACAGCACTGAACCTGCAGATTTCTTATGGTAAGATGGCCATTTTCACAATATTAAGTTCTGGTAATCCATGAACATAGGTCTTTCCATCTTTAGTGTCTTCTTGAATTTTTTTCTTCATTGTTCTAAAATTTCCAGTTTAGAGGGCTTTAATATCCTTGGTCAGCTTGATACACAGGTTTTTTTTTTTTAACTACTGAGAATGGCATTATTTTCCTGATTTATTTTTCAACTAGTTCATTACTAGTGTACAGATAAGCAACTGAATTTTTAATGTTGGTTTTGTATCCAGTACCTTGAGATTTGTAATGGACATTTAACTTTCATGACATGTAAATATTTAAAACTGAAATGAGCTTATCAACATACACACAATACACATACCTTTTTCTAGTCAGTATCTCACAGGTAAGCTAGTAGCATTTAATCTTATACATGGTTTAATTTCAAAGTCCTTCTTTATATCTTCCTGGCAGAAATTATAGGAAAATTTTACCAACATGTATTTTTTGGGTTTTTTTTTTTCAGCATATATTTTTGTAACCAAAAAAAGATAAACATTTGTGAAAAGTATAGCACCAACTATCAATGAAACTGCATGCAATGAAAAATGTACAAAACTTATACAGATCTGTAGGACTGAAAGCTCGCTGTATGAGAAGGGCAAGCATGCAGTGTGTATCTCAAATTCCTATTTAATCACACAAAGTTAGTGCTAAATCTTCCAATCTCTGTATTCAGCTGATTTTTAAGCTCAAGAATAATAAAGCAGCTGTTCCAGAGGATGCTTTTTTTTAGCCAAGGACAGAACTAATGAGGTCTCTCCAAACAAGATATCTGCATTATGTTACCGATAAGTAAGGGAAGAAAACACTGCCAGGCACTAGAGTGACAAGGGGAAGAACGAGCTGGCTGGGACGGCAGCTGACTGCGCCACGTTCCCACTCAGGTCCGACGGGCGCTGCGCATCCCCGGGCAAAGCGCGGCCGCCTCACCTGTCACTGTCACCCCCGCACGTTCGCGCGCCTCAGCCATCTCCTGAACGTGCACTTCGGGGCTCACGCTCACCTCCTTCCCCGAAAACCGTAGGTGTGCTCGAAGAGAGGACGGCACTCGGACTGTAACCGAGCCTGTGATAAATTGAAGAGAGTTTATTAATGCAGAGAAGCCAGAGGACCAGTCCATTTCAAGTCCGACTGAAAAGGGGGGCCCTGCTCCTGGGGCATCGTCTTCGCTCCTCAGCAGTTTTCAGACAGCACCTTCCCTTCCTCCCCGAGGCCAGCTTCCTGCTCGGTAGCATCCACTGTAGCTTCCGTCAAGAGAATGGGGCGTGGGACACTGTGAACCACAGCCCCTCTTTCGCCCACGTTCCTACCCTTCTCCTCCGTACCAGAAAGGGAAGCAGTTTCCTAAATATGTAGCCTACAGAGAGAACTTACTTCTAACTCAACATTCACTAATTAATTAATCTCCATATCAACCTTACGAGGTTGTACTATAATCCACTGCCGTGAACCATTAACCCCATCTCTGTGTGCAAAGACAGTCAGGTGCTACAACATGAATGTTGTAGATTCTGGTTAGATAGTTTTCCTTTTAATCTGCTTAACACAGCTTAAATTGGTTTAAGTAGTTTTATATGTTCTCAGTGTTGAAGCTGAAAGTTTGCATGAGACTGGTAACCTCTCATATTTGCTCCTCAGAAAATATAAGGAATAAAGCACTTGACGAGATCCAATTTATTCAAAACAGGTTGTTTCCTAGGGTTCAAATGTGAATACTTGTAGAAGATTCCCCATATCAACAGATATGAGGGCTTTAGGAAAAAATGAAACAACCATGGTAAATTTCAGGATGAATAGAAGATATATATTTTCCTCTCTAAGTGTTTTTAAAAGTATAAAACAAGGATTTATTTACTTATTTATTTATTTACGGTACTAGGGATCGAACCTGGGCCCTTTTGTTTGCCAGGTAGGTGTGGTACCACTTAAACTAAATCCCGGACCAAGGGGTTTTTAAAAAATTTTTAATATTTTCTCTTTAAAATTTTGTTTTGTTTTGTTTTTGTTTTTTGAGACAGGGTCTCAAAACTCACTATGTAGCCCAGACAAGCCTCAAACTCACAGCAATCCTCCTGCCTCTGCCTCCTGAGTGCTGTGATGACAGGTGAGACATGAGCCACCACTCCTGGTACTGTGATATGTGGCACCGGGGATCAAACTTGGGACCTTGAACTTGACAAGTAGATGGAAGAACCACTGAGCTAAATCCCTGGCCCTTTAAATTTTTTTTTAAAAATTTTAAAATTCATTTTAATGGTACTTTTATATATAAATTATGATCACATCGAGGGGTTGTACCAGTACACGATACATCTTGATAACAAATTTCTTCTAGCACTTTATGTCTCTATCAAACTTTATAATTTGCCGGGCGTGGTGGCTCACATCTGTAATCCCAGCACTCGGGAGGCAGAGGCAGGAGGATTGCTGAGTTCGAGGCTTGCCTAGGCTACATAGTGAGCTGAGGGCCAGCCTGAACTATAAAGTGAGACCCTGTCTCAAAAAGAAAAAAAAAAAACATTATAATTTATGTACTTTTTCTGTTCTTACATGAAAAACATGATCTTAAATCTATGAAATCCATAAAAATGTTTAGCCATGTAAACAGCTCTATGCTCATCTCCACATCTTTAAAAACAAAAACCACCACTACCATAACTCTGCTTTTGTTTGTGAATGAAGACTTCTCATGCCCCGAAAGCTCTCCTGATGTCCCAGAAAGCAACGCTCTGAGTCAACCTCATAAATTTCTGCATGGTCACTGACATCAAAAAATTCCAAAGTAAAGTGATACTAAGAGCACGACTTACTGTGGGCCTCCTAAGATGACCTTCCCAAGGACAGTAACCTCAGCGGGAAAGCTGATACTCTGAGTTGACTTCCCAGCCCCCAAACAGCCTTTCTGAGAGAGTAAGCTTGCTACATGCATTTCTGCAAGGGCAGATATCAAGAGTAATTTTTTTGCCACATGGCAAATTGGTGAAGACCTAAAAGACTCCAGTGACTGGCTCTCAATCTGTAGCGATACAGTGGCTGAACTGGAATGGATCCTAATAACTTTCCATTGCTCCAGAAAGTTACTATTCTCTAGCTCAGAAAGGGGAGCTAAGACAGAAATGCTTCTGCACATAACAGGGTCCCAGTGGGAGAAAACACAAAAGGGTACTACTAACCAAATTTTGTAACGTCATATGTTGTTTCAATAGTTGCTGAAACAACATGCTAACTAGTGTGTGAAAATATTTTAAGTGGATAATGTGAGTAATAATCTTCAAGATTTTTAAAGTTCTTTGTTTTATTTTGCTTATTTGGCCACAACAAAAATAAGGAAATAACCTTCATAGAAGGGCTGCTTGTTCTACACATTTTCACTAACTAATTTTTTTTTTCCTTGGGTCTTCATAAGAGAGTGCAATTATATGACTTATATGGCATTTACAATTTACCCTGACAATGTTCCAGAAGCTCTTACTTTAATGAGGATGTGATAATAACCTATCTTCTATACACCAGCAGTAAATTTAGTTCCACACTTCTGTGCTTTTCTGGTCTACTTTGACGCAGTGACCAAGCCAACTAGAGCCACTGAGTGAACATGGGTGAGAACTCGTCAAGAGCAGGAACATCCAACTCTGCAAGACGTACTTGTCATCTTCTACCTGTGTCCTTGCTCTGGCCAGTATGCAAGAGCTTTAAGACCTTATTTTTAAAATTTCCATTTTTAGATTTTTTTAATGCAGAGCTACAGCTCTTACTTCTGCATCCAAGCCGCTTGAGCTCCTCTAGCCGAGCCACCCACCCCATCACATGTCACCACACACGTGTGCGCACATGGGCATGTGCAAGCTCAGAGTCAGCTTGCAGACCAATAAAAAAGCATAATGTCTTCAGTGAAAGACTTATGCTCTTAGAATAAGTTACTTGTATGTGGAATTACATTATAGAGTGCAATGCATCATAAACCTTGATACTTCAAGAGACAAAGTCAATAGTCATCTTCCTGGTGATACTTTTATTTCAGCATCACCGTTTGAAACTATTACTCTGCAGTGATGGCCCCAGGAGGTCTTCCTAAAGCTAAAGGGAAAACTTCCAATGAGGGCAGCATTTTCCTTCCAAGGGATATTCTGTCTCAGGCACAAGACTAAACAGAAAGACCCACATAGTAACATTAAACATTCTACAACAACAGTCAAAATAACACAGCATTTTTGTCTGTAACACAAAGAGAAAGACAGTCTTCATGGCCTTCTGTCCCAAAAGTTTTAAGGATTATCAATCTAACAACTATGGAGACCAGCCTTTAAATCAGGTTTTGACAAAAGAAAAGTTTTCTCAAAGCCTCTCTCTCAGCACAGGTAATCTGACCATCTGTCTCCTCGGTGTTCCATACAAGCTTCCTTACACTGCACATCAAAATACAGTGTTCCGGGTGTCTCACCTTTGTGAGATTTCAACTCCACTTTCCCCAGCTGGCTGACATAAACATCTATGGAACCGTGATGAGCTGAGGCTTTTAGACACCCTGCAGATGAATCTGGGAGGAAAGAAAAACTGTAAGTATAATTATTCTTACTTGAATAAGCAAAATCATAAACTAAGGTTCTGCTTTGAAATCAGAATACAAAGCTAAGACTCTTGCAAAGTTTTGTATTTTTCTTATATTAATGCCATCATTTTCATTAAAATGCAGAGAGTGTGAGAAATGTAGAAGTCTACATTTAGACATCAGTAAGAAAATCTTCATCTACAAGTTTGAATAATTTATCTCTAAACATTAACTCTGAAATCAAGGTGTTATTGTACTTCCTAGAGTGACAGAAACATGTAAGAGAAAGAACACGTAGAAAAGTGGAGCTTGTTTTTATCTATTATTTCTTTCCAAGTTTCTTGATGGGACTAGATAAGTATTTTTAAATCAGGTTAAGAAATAAGGTAGTCCTGATAACTAAGGCAGTCCTGATGTGAAACTCAAATTCCTCTGTGTTGCTAAGTGATCCAACATTTTAATTCAAGGAGAAACTGTCATCCAACATTTTAATTCAAGGAGAAACAGTCAGAGAGAAGGAAAAGGTTACTACAGAGTCGGCACCCAGTGACTTCTCCCTCTCCCTCGGCAACTGAACCTTCCCCTTAATATTTTATCCTCTGTCCTAAAAAGGCCAAAGCATGTTCCTTTAGAGAAATCCACATAAAAGCATTCGTAGAGGGCAGTACTGAGATCGCTCCGAGGCCGTGCACACACCAGGCAGTCGCTGCACCACTGAGGCTTACCTCTTGCCCTAAAAAGCGTATTTTAGCAGGAGCTTTGTAACTTCACAGAAGAGGCAAAGTATGGAGTGGCAAAAAGCGATCGTTTTGTAAAATATAGAAATAAAATCATTATCCTCAAAGAGCAAACATTTTTCTTTAGAAACATTTAAGTGACTACAAACAAGAACAGTGACTTTGGAATAAACTGTTCAAACTCTAGCCCCCAGAACATTTATAATAATGTTTCCGATTTATACCAAAAAGGTCACAATTGATTTCCAACTGATGTTGGGAATGAAGCTGCTGGATACATGATATAAAGTAGCTGAGAAAAGTGGCTATTTTGTTGCTTAGGTGCCAAGAGAAACTCCTTTTAGAATCTCTTACAACATGTGAAAAGAAGCCAAATAAAAGCACATTACACAGTTCAGTAAAAAGACTGGACCGCATAATGTGTGCATTACCCCAGCTTGAGCAAAGTAAAATATGTGAAACAATAGTTTGGTTTTTCTAACTTTCTCAGGGGAGAGGGCACAAGATTTGTATTTAGCTCATCAGTACTTTCACCTCTCTCCTCCCTGGGGAATAAACACCAACAAAATCATTACATCCGCAGCCACCTCATAAGTATATCCTATGTTGTCAGTCTTGAGCTCCAGTAGTAGGTAGGGGACCCATACACAGTGACACAAGTTACATTTTTTTCCAAAGCCTGAATGTCGATATTTGAAAGAACTCAAAGAATTTGTTCCATCTCTTAAGACCTGGTCAGGTCATTTTGAGTGGACATCCTCCTCGTTTGGATCTGACCGCATTAGAGTTGCATGGCAGGATCCTGTCAGCGTCGTCAGCTGAACTGTAGACTTAAAGTCAGGACACAGAGAGCTACGGTGACAAGAGGGCCAGATTTACCCACTTGCATCTTACCTACCTACTGTGATGTTACCCATCTTATTTTGCAGTATTGTATTGCCTGTGAAAGAGAGAGAAGGAAAAGATAATTTTAAACATCAGGGGTAATCGAAAAGAATGGTTACACAGAATCCTAAGATGTGGCTGGACACCTTCGAGGTTATTAACACGACTTTTGTCAGCCATTTTTGTCAATGCCACAAATCCGGTCAGAGAGTTAGCTGCAGTTCTGAAATAACTCGCTTCAGGCATCCATGCAAACTCTCTTCTTCCACTCCCAAAAGCTTTTAGCATATAACTACAAAACAAACCACCATACTCCCTGGAAAACATGGTGGAAAAATAATGATATTTCTAAAGCCCACAAAAGAACGTATTTACTACACACTTTCAACTTAAACATTAAAGTAGTTATCAGAAAAGAGACACATTTGGAGCCAGGTAACACTACAGCAGTGACTGGAAAAAACAATTTCCTTTATTTTTCACACCAGTTGCCATGCCTGACCGTTAGATCAAAATAGTTTCTGGGTCAAGAGCTAAAGTAGTTTGGGGTAAAAATAATGAACCCACAGTAGAATAATTAAGAAAGAAAAAAAACCCTTCAAAGCTTTTCAATGAAAATATATTTCCCAGACCAAACAGAGAATACCGTAGCCATTCTTCCCAAGCCCTGTTACTCTAATACCGAAAAGAGTAGCCCTTTTCTTCAGAGACGTATGCACTCCTGGAATGAGAAACTCCTAGTTACTCCAGTAAAGCTGTAGGCAATAATATTACCTATATACTTTCTTGACTACATGCAAAATAATGCTAGTTTCAAATTGATTTAGGGTAGTTTCATTTCATAAATTTTGTAAACACCTGGAAGAAAGCAAACAAATCCTTTGATTCTTTTACCCAATAGTTAGATGACCCTGACTGGAAAACTCTTGCTAAAGGCTGAACGTTCCAGCATAGTTTATATGAGTATATGAACAAAGGGTACATTTATGTGGGAATAAAAACATAGTTTGTATGCAGAAGCTCATAAAATGATTTCCAAGTCTCAGTAAATTATAAAGCTGTGAGATCTTGTTAAATGTGCTAAGTAAATATAATTTTTTTGGTGTGTTCTGTATGCTCTTCCAATTTTTAAACCCAGTGTATAGAGATTCTCCCTCACCTGTGAATTGTAGCCAAAGATCATGCAGCTTACAAGACGGCACCCAGGGATCCTGACTCCTGGTCTCCTTCTTCCCTCATGTGTAGGCTGGGTCTTAGTGACTTTTAACGGAGAAAGTCAGGACAAAGTGATAGGATGTTACTTCCAAAATTAGGTTATGGAAAGACTCTGGCTTTTGCCTTTCTGCTCGTCCTCTCCTGTCCTTGCAGAAGCCAGTTGCCATATTGTCACCTTCCCTATGGAAGAGGCCCTTCTGGAAGGAAGGCTAGCCAGGAGGCTCAGAAAGGAAAGGACTCTCGCCAGCTGTCATCTGAGTACACACCACAGGGAGGCAGATTCTCCCAACGGGACATTGACACGAGCCTGTCACCCTGGCTGCTGCCTGAGGTCTGGAGGCAGACGGTCCTGCCAAGCCACGCCCAGAGCCTGATCCACACACTAAGTCAGTGTTTGTGATTGTGACTGCGATGTTTTGGGACGGCCTGTGACATAAGTCGCTAGTACAAATGTTGAGACCTGGAATAGAGAGCTGTCATAATAAATACCTAAAAATGTGGGATCAGCTTCAGAGCTTGGTCATGGCAGAGGCTGGAAGGATTTTGAAGAGCGTATTTGAAAAGCCTAAACTGTTCTGAACTGAATTAGTAGAAAGCTGGAGTCTGAGCAGGCTTCCCATGAGGATTCAAAAGGAGTGAGGAAGATGTTTTTGAAAGTGGAAGGAAGGAAAATTTTTGCTAAGTAGAAGCAGAAACTTTGCAACATCATCCACTCCAATAATGTGGAAAATAGGAAATGTGCTCAGGCACAGAAGAATACAACAATATTTCCAAGCAAACTCCAAGCGCTGTAGGTGCTGGCTGTTTTTCCATGCTGCATAAGGTAAAACACAAAAGAGAATGACGCTAAGGAATGACTGCTAACACACAAAGGTCCCGGGCATCAAAGCCATTCAGTCTCTCACGACAGCAACAGATGCTCAAGTCAAGAATGGTCTCCAGACAAAATCTGAAACCATGACACCGAGGACATGGCCTCAAACAAGGCTGCAGGTGACTGTAAAATCTTTTGTTAACACCTCAGAAAGGTTCTATCTCTTAGTGCTGATCAGTTACACAAAAAGATCTTTGAAAGGTACAGATGATCTCAACCAAATGTGCCCCCCAGGAAGCCTGCCTTTACTGTACCCCACATCTCTGCAGAAATCCATATTTTCAGAGAGTTTTGGGGTATGGCTTTTGTGGCACAAACACCAGTGCAATTCACAGGAGGCTGACAAAGTTTTGGAGAGAACTCTATCAGCAAACACATGGCAATCATGGACAGGACAGTGACAGTATAAAGTGAAAATAAACCTCCATGATAAAGTGAACCCCCCACCATGCATGGGCTCTGCATGTAGCCTTTTCTCTCTCCACTTCTCTGCATGTTTTGACACAGCTAGTTGGCTGTCACCAAAGCACCAGCACCATGCTGCTTGGATCTCCAGTAACCAGAATCCAGAGACATATAAACCTCTTTACTTAGACAGTACCTCAACTCAGGTATTCTGTTATAGCAACAGAAAATAGACTATACATAGGACAGAAACCATTGAGGGGCCAAGGCACAGACTGGTCATCCCAAACCTTGAAGGGTAGTTGAGGAGATGAACCCATGCAACATAATAACTATATAAATTAACTTCCTAAGTGAACAGCATGAAGGAGGTACCAGAGCTGTTCGGAGCGAAGAGATGAGAATGACCTGGCACAGACAGGGAGAAATGAGAGAAAGCATCAGCTGAGCTTGGATGTGAAACGTGGGTAAACTGTGTATACACTAAGAGGGAAAGGCTTCCTGGAAAAAAGAATCACACCAGAAGAGGTGAAGAAGGCAGCATTACACAGACTATTCCTAAACCATGCTGATCAGGTGGGCTGAGGCACTAGGAAGCCTATGAGGACAGAAGTCAGCTTTCTTATCTAGTTTCATACCTGGAGAGCTTAGCAAAGTCGCCAGTATGCGGTAAATACTGTTTTTTAGTCAAGGAAAGACATTTGGAAAAGTGTGGTAGAGCCACAGAGTGCAGGCCCAGCAAGCACCCTGCACCAGAGCAACCGGTCAGGGACGTAAGATGGGCGAGCACAGAGGAAAACCTTGAGACAGTGAGCTACTTCCTCATCCTGTGTACTGCATCTACCTTTTGATTACTTCAAGATGAAGGAAAGCCCTGATGGCTCTAACGTTAACTATTAATCAAGAACTGTGGGGCCCGGGTATTTAGCTCAGTGGTGCTGCGCCTGCTTCACAAGCACAAGGTTCTGAGTTTGACCCCTGGTACTGCAAAGAAGTAAGAAGAAAGAAAGGAAGAAAGGAAGAACTTGGGGTTAAAAAGGGAAAGCAATGAAAGAAGGACGGGAAGGAGGGAAATGGTGGAAGAGAAGCGAAAGGAATTAAGAAAAGGAGTGTAGAGAGATTTGTAGAAAAGCAGTTATAAGGCAGACACTGCCAGAGCCCCTCACGTGCGTGTGCTTTTCTCCGCCTAGAAGACACTCACTACGCTTGTCACGCTCTGCAGTTATGAAGCTGCTTAAAAACACTCTGCCTAAGGGTGAGTCCACGTACACGTGTAGTTTCTGAAACTGCATCTTGCCCGGTCCCCTGTGTTCTCTCTGCTCACAGAAGCCTGGGAAGCCTCAAGCTGAAGGGGGCGGCATCACCTATAGAGAAGGGGCTGAGCTGAGGACAAACACGGAGGGCAAAGCAACATCCAACCGTTAGCGCCGAGGGCTTATCCAGGGCGACTGGTCATGAGCAAAATACAGACAAGGAAGGGGCGATGTGCTTCTTCTTTCTCCCGGAAGCCTTAGAAGCCGTACCCTCAAGATAGGAGCACTGCTTTTACGGAAGGAGTCTGCTTTCTGAATGGACCGTGGGGCTGAGCCAAAACACTATGAAGCATCAGCATTTTGTGCCCGACGTCACGAGGCAGAAGGCAACGAACGGTCCTGAAGTTCAAGGGGACTACAACACAGAGCCCAGCCGAGGAAGCGCTCGCAGCGATGACAGAACTTCCTGTTTCAGTCAGGGAGCTCCGCCCGGCTGTGTGATTGAATGCTGTTTAACAGTCTCCTATAAAGTCAAGAAATCAGGACCAAATCCCTGCTATTTTAATAATTAACCTGTAGTTGAGAGTAAACAATTGGACATTTCTAAGCCTTGCGTTCCTCGTCTGTAAACAGCCGACTGGCTCATGTAGCTCGCAACAAGCCTGCTTTCCAACAGCATCCCACCCACTGGCACTAGAGCTGCACATTCACACACTTACCAGAATCTATGAGAAAACACATTATGTTCATGTAAAAATGGATTTTTACATGTATATGTTGGGTTTTTCCAGCTCCAGCTGGAAAAGAAAATAATCACTTTAAGACTTCAGGATTAAAGAAAAAGAGCCAAACTTAAAAAAAAAAAAAATCCTAAACAAGCAGGACTTACAATGAATACATTCTCCAGGTTAGTTTTCTGTAAGCCAGACATTCAGAAGTAACAACATATTTTCCTATAGAACAGGCTTTAAGATTCCAAGCCAGAGGGCTTAAATACACCTGACTTGGTGTTACGCAGTGACCGTCAGGATGGAAAACAGAATTTACCGAAAATCACGCAGAGTGCCAGCGGGGCCGTCAGCGACGAGCTCTCCCTGCTCCCTCCGGAGCGCCGCAAAGCGCTACATCTCACGCTCTCGCCTTCCGCGGTTCGGAGCGGAAATCTTGCCTCCCCGTAGCAACGTCTCACCCCAAACTCCAGACTTCACTAGTACATTCACACGATCCCTTTAGGATTTAAAACTACGTGCAAGGAGAAACGGAGCTAGGCAGCGTGGGAGTTTTTCTACAGCAGCCAGTCCCGCTGTCCCCGCGCCGGCTCCTGCTCACTGCTCTGCCCGCGCCGGGAAAGGAGCTTGGGAGGCAGCGGAGGGTGCGCCGCGCGAGGCGGGGTGGCGGTGGGCAGCGGAAGAGGGACTCCCAGTCCCGCCGCTAGTCTGCGTGTTCGTCTCGGGCAGGCATCATCGCCCGTTCACCCTGCACACGCGGCTGGAGCGACGGCAGAGGCGGCTGCAGCAGAGGCCGAGCGCCACCGCTCCGAGCCCCTTGGTACCTGGAGCTCTGGGCCCGGCGGGGGCGACCCTGCCAGCAGGTGAGGAGGAGCCACCGGGACGCCAAACCACACTCCTTCCTGAGCCGTGGGCATCCGAGGGCTGGGACATAAACCACAGCCATGAATCTCACCCACCCCAGACGACTCCGAGGGACCCTGGGCCTCAGGGCTCCGCCTGGGGGCTGCGGACGAGGAGACTCGTCCCACTTCTCCCTGGACAGCGGGCCCCTCCCCAGTAAACTGGTTACTGGTTACTACCTCAGAGCGTCTACTTTCGGGACAACCAACCTGAGACCACAGTCCAAACGTGGACCTGGCTTCAGACCATGTAGGGAAATATATTTGACTTTGCATCAAAAGTCAGGAAGTATTAGGAGGCTTTACAAAAGCTACGCAATGAATGCTTGTCCCTAGCAGTGTTTCCTTTTTAGCTATGTGAAGAACCGGAGGACTCTGAAGACTGCTCAAGAAAGTACACATTTTATCATCATGTACACGGTTAGTAATAAACTACAAAAAAAATCAATGCTGACCTATTTTAAAATAAAGGAAAGAAAGTAAAGGCTTACACCGTTAGTGTAATACGGTGAAAGTAGCACAGAGAACAGAGCTGGTTCTCCTGTGGGCGTTAAATCAACATCTGACATGATTTAGAATTACTTTTTCACCAAACACCCCTCCATGTATTAGGGATAGAACTCTCAATTATGACTAATATAAAAATCAAACATTTAGACAGACCATTTTAAAAGCATACTGCAGATTACCAAAACCACTTAATATACAACTAAATAAAAAGTTGATAAAACATTTGATTTTCTGATTACAGCTCCACTTTTACTCAAGCCAGTGTGAGCCTAAATAACATAATCCTGCAAGAATGATTATTAATCATTAAAGTGAGCCTCAAGAATTATTCCAAGCATGTAAGTATTCTTTTTCTGTTAGACTTTTCTTCACTTTTTTTTTTCTTTCTTTTTTAAGACAGGGTCTCGCTTTGTAGTTCAGGCTGGCTCTGAGCTCACTATGTAGTCCAGGCAAGCCTCGAACTCAGCAATCCTCCTGTCTCTGCCTCCTGAGTGCTGGGATTACAGGCATGCGCCACCACGCCTGGCACTGTGATATGTGATATTGATGTCGGTGGGCATGAGTCACCACGCCCAGCATTGTATGTGGTTACCGGAGATCGAACTCAGGACCTTGCACTTGTGAGGCAGGCGCCAGAACCACTGAGCTACTCTTCTTTGAGACAGGGTCTCACTCTGTAGTTCAGGCTGGTCCTGAGCTCACTATTATAGCCCAGCAAGCCTGGAACTCAGCAATCCTCCTGCCTCTGCCTCCCAAGTGCTGGGATTACAGGTGTGAGCCACCAAGCCCAGCATTTGTTGTATGTGGTACTGATTGCTGGTGGGCGTGAGTCACCATGCCTGGTATTGTTGTATGTGGTTAGCGGGGATGGAACTAGGGACCTTGCGCTTGCTGGGCAGGCAGCGGAACCACTGAGCTAAACCTCCGGCCCTGTTAGACTTTTCTTTTAAACTAGAAAACTTCCCACCATGCTACACAGCATGGTGAGGACTAACACACAGGACGGTTTAGACCCAGCACGTCCTCCAAACCGCCTGTGTTCCAAGGTGGGGCTTTCGGAGGGTGACGGGATGATGGGGGCGCTGTGCTCAGCAGCCAATCAGTGGATTAATCTCCCGAACCGCTCAGATAATTGAGCTGTTAGGAGGCGGGGCCTGGTGGCAAGCGGCAGTGACTGGGCGTGCTGCAAGGTGCATCCCCTGGCTGGCTTCTCCCTCTGCCACCCTCTGCCATCCTCTGCCCACCCCTCCACCGGGCCCTGAGGCTCTGGGCCCACCCACCACGCACAAAACCCATGAGGCCAATAAACCTCTCCTCCTTTAGGTTGTGCATGTAGAGTATTTTTGTCCCAATGGCAAGAAGGTGACTAAGACACTGGGCTTTCTACTGCCACCTAATAATTTGTGCTCACTACTCAAACCTGGGGTGTTGCCAAAGGATATCAATACCAATGTTCAGCTTTCCTCTAGAAGTGAAAGGAGCCCGTCACAGATGGACAGAGGTCAAGTCTGTACTTCCTGGGATATGCCCCAAGAGGTATTTACCAGATATGCATCTACTGTAATTCTTCCCAGAATAAATGGTTCTTAACTCTCTCTGCCTATTTTGGAAAGCACATCAGGGTGTGAATCGTGTGCTCTGTGGAGGCCGAAGCGGCCGGCTGAGTGGCCTGGACCCCCAGCGAGCCTTGGCCACGCTGCCTCCCCGCTGGCCTTTTCCCTCAGGTACACAACAGCAGAGAGTGCTGCTTGTCAGCAGCGAAACATACTTGGAACTCACACGAGGACACTTCGTTTGAAAAAACAAAACCCTGAGAACGGTGGGTGCCAAGAGGTCCTGGTGCCAGCCCAAGTGCACATAAAAACTGAAACTAGGGTCACTGAGTTGCTGTAATTAGATTCCACTGAAATGATTCATTAGTTTGTCCTTTCACTCTCCTATTGCAACATAAAAGCAAGTACTCAAAACCACCTTTAATACTACTCTTATTTCATCGCCTATATATATTTCCTCTTTCTTCACTATGACGAGGGTATGCTTTAAAAATCAGAATGACAACTAGCTTCGTATACCACGGCATAAACTATTTTTTGTCAAAATAGATTTAAATTAGTCCATAAGTCATTTCATTTAATATTTCAGCCATCTACATGGCCAGTCTGCAATTAATTATTTAGAAGGCTGGTTTTCTGACCCTTCAGCTAGTCATCTCTTAAAATTTGTGCTATGTGGAAAGTCAGAAAGTATTAGGTCTTTTTCACTTACCATGAACACTTCCTAATGTAATATCCCCCGTAGCAGAAGACAGAAATGATGACTCTGCATAGAGATACTTGGCTTTCAGCGAACCTTCTTCAGTAGATATATTGACACAACTTCCCTGCAGTTTATCTATGGTGACAGACTGGGAATGGAAAGACTCTAATCAGTTCATTATAAGGACAAGAAGAAAAGCTAAAATGGTAACTATAGAATTAGCAACTATGCAAGTGATTACCTAGTACATAATCACTTTATTAATTCTGGTGACCCAACTCCAATTGTAAGGCTGTGAGAAACACGTGGACATGCATTCTCTGTATATTGTGAAATAGACCCAGTATCTATCTACCTTCCACTTATTCAGGTCTTCTGTGATTTCTCTTAATGATGTTTTATATTTCCTATTTAGAATTCTTTTGTTGTAAGTTATTCTTACTTGATATTTTTAAAAGTGCTATTAATGTGGTAGCTTTTAAAATTTCATTTTGTGCAGGCGTGGTGGCTCACGCCTGTAATCCCAGCACTCGGGAGGCAGAGACAGTAGGATTGCTGAGTTCGAGGCTTGCCTGGGCTACATAGTAAGCTCAGAGCTAGCCTGAACTACAAAGCGAGACCCTGTCTCAAAAAAAAAAAATTCATTTTATCTTAATTGACTTTCATATATGGCCTTATTCCAGCATCTGCAATAAACTCACTAATTTTAATCACTTGTTTTTATTAAAAAACTTCTACACCCATAATTATATTATCTATAAGGATTTTTATTTCCTCCTTTCCTTAAATTAGTATTTTTTCCCTGCTCTTTCACTCTGTTCCTGGTTCTGGCCTCCAATTTCATGCTGAACACCAGCTAAATGGACAGTGTAGCAGTTATATTTATCTCACTCTTGCTCCTATAGAGAAAGCTTATGACTCCTTAATATTTAGCACAATGATTGCTATAGACACCTTAATCACATTAAGGAGGTTCCCTTCTATTTCAGATTTGTTTTATTGCTGTTTCCACATAAATCACGAATGAATTTTGAATACCAGCTCACATTTTATGTGATTCTATTGAACTATCATAATTTCCTTTAGTGTCAACTTAGTGATTATAATATTACTTCTCAAATGTTCCCACTTTATATTTAGTAAAGTACCTTTCTAGTGAACAAAATGGAAGGAATTTTATATTTATTCTTAAATTTCCCTAATAAAATTCAGTTTATGTCTCAAACACTGCTCACATTCTAAAATGAAGTCAAATTAAGGATTCCAAGTCATTGTTATGATACTTTAAACAAATATAAGTGTTAATATAAAATTGTTGACATAAAAACAAATTGCCAAGAACAAATGCTTACCTGTTTTCTGCAGAGACAACTTTAAACAGTGCACTGAGGTGTTTAAAGAAATGGCATCACTGTTTTAAAACACTTGGCATCATTGTTCCTAAAGAGTTCTTCAAAACTTAAGAGTTCAAAATGTTGTCTAACAAGAACTGGGTTTCAAAAATACTAAAATGTTAGGGGACATAAAAATACACTAAAAAGTAAGAAAAGTACAGAAAGGGTTGTGAAGGAAGTAAACTAGAATTTCTTCCCCTTCTGGATTTAAAATGCAGTAGCTTTCCTTTGTAAGGAACAGTCATGGAGTATTCAAGGTGCACATACTTGCTTCTTAGCTAGTACAGTTGCCTCCAAGCTAATTCTGGACTGATAGGAATACTTAGTTTAAATCTAGTTTCAATAAATGTATCAAAGAAGGACAGATATTTTACCTGTAGCCAGACTTGTGAGAATGCAAGTGTTTTCTCTTTCTTCAGCCATATATTAAAGGTATAAAATTCCTTTAAAATGTCCTTTACCTATAACTTTTTCATTAAAAGTTGATTTATGCTTGTGGTTTTGAGTTCTCTAAGTTTTTCCATAATGCAGGCAACAAAGTGAGAACACCCTGGCTTCTTATAAATAGTGAGACTTTTGAAGGGAAAGGATAAATGTTGAACAAATACTTGAAACTTAATTGACTTGGCAGTGGGGGACTTCTGATTGGACTCCCCACAAATAAACCTTTCACAACACTTCCAATGGTTATCTAGAAAATGGCAGGGATTTATACCATTCCTTAAACATTAAGGATTATACTCTCTAAAAAGCTACAAAAATATACTGCCCTATAACATCACATCCCCACAACACAAAATAGTTATTTTAAGCAGCCATTTCCCAACATTTAAAAGAAATTTGAAATTCACAGAAGGTCACTTACAATGCACTGCATTAGATACTAGCTAGAACAATTGAACTTAGGACACCATAGTTTACAGCAAAATACTGAGTTCCGATTCACAGTCACTAATATTAATGGGGAAAAGTATCACAAATAGACTGTAGATTATTGAAAGATAGAAAAAAAGAGAATAAAAAAATCAATACCTTCCTGAGAGAGGTACTGTTATAAATTTTCTCTTCTACTTAAGCAGAAAAACTTTCCTATGTTTACTACAAGTATGTAAATATAGTTATTAAAAAAAAACACGAACAGTTTCAGGAAAGAGTGGGTTTGGTACCCCACATGAAGAAAGGAAAACTGAAAATTATTCTATCAGTTCATTCAATAGCCAGGTGAAATGGATTTCTTAAAAAAATAAAATTTTTAGACTCTCTTCTAAGTTGTAAAACTAAATTTAGGATACTGAATTAATGGTGCAATTTTAAAACAGCTGCTAGGTAAATAACAATATTATTGTTTCTAGCACTCATGAACTTGGCTGCATGTTGATGAGTAAACAAAGCAAACACTACCATCTCTGTGACACAGCTTCAGTCAGAAGGAGTCATAGTATTTTGCAGGAATTAATGGCAGTGTGTCTTTTACCTGAATAACGTTTTTAAAATCTGGTCCCATCTGGCATTAGAATTCAGGATATGCCAGGCATTATTTTAAGTACTCTACCTAAACAAAGTCATCTAATCTTCATAACAGCTCTCTGAGTTAGCCCATTACTATTTCCATTTTCTTCCAGAAAATGGAACTGACAAACGTGGAGTGAGTGGTTGGAAGTCCAGAGCTCAGGAAGCCGACGGCAAGCCAGCCCTCAAACACAGGTACCTGGTTTTTGATTTTGTACCCTTAACCCATTCATTATGCTGCCTTTCAAATACCCCAGGCATATTTCTATGCATGTTACACATTCAGGTTAATAGATTTCATAAGCATTTATGTTTTAAAAGAAAATCACAAATGTAGAAATATGCTCTAAAAATTAACCTTATATATAGTGAAAAGAGAAAAAAATCTAGCCTGTCTTATTGCAAAATTTAATGTGCCAAGAAAGAAACAATATAATAGGAAGTAGAAAATAAATAAATATTCAATAAACCATGAAAGTCAAAACAAATAACTAATGAGTGGCCAAATTATTCAGAATGGAAAATAAGAGAGATAACTTCAACTTTTGATGCCTTTTTCTGAGTATACATCTGTAATACTGTATTTTGGTACCTCGGGATCATTTCAAATAACATTAGCCATCAACTAACAGACCAAGATTGAAGGGCTCACCAGGCTGTCCTGTCCCCTCTTATGCCTCAAAGTACACAGCACTCTGGCAGATGAAGCCCAGTGGCATTTCAAGAGCAATCACTATGGCCAGGAAGTCTTTCAAAACCTTCCTAGTTTAGCTTAGAAGGTGTATTTAAACACTAGGATTGAAACAGCCACTCACAGGTTCTGAGAGAAAGGTTATGGAAAATAAAATCACAACAATAGAAACAATCAGTGTTGCAACTTGTCTTTGTTTAATTATGCCAACAATACTCTACCTACAAGACATGCTCACTACTTCTGTAAGCTGAGTATGAAATTTAGCAAATTCATCACCAAAGGACCTTGCTAATTTGTAAGTCTAAAACAAGGTTTAGATTCTTCTTAAAGATTTAAAATACCATCGGTCACATTAAAAAAATAACTATGACAACTTGGACTTCCAAATTTATACTTTTAATAGGATGGTAACTTATAGGAAGCAATAATTGACTTAAAAAATACAATCTCTCTTCCTATAACAATGCCATATCCTCTAAGTACAAGCTTTTGGAAAGCAGTAAAACTGTCCACAGGTGCCACCTAGTGGAAAGTAATGGCGGAAGCTGCGTTTCAAAATTTACCCTTCTGTTTGCGACAGGCAAAGTAAACAGGTTTTGGAAAACATGGCACTAAAGTTAACCTATAAGGAACATCCAATCTACACACTGGGGACATTTCCTCATGAGATATTTTAATCAATGATCAAAACAAAATTTCTTCAGAATTGAAATGAAATATTTATACTTTTACTAATTGTAAATAAGGAATCAAATAACTACCAAAAGTATTACATCACAAACTAAAATGTAAACTACATACTGAATTACTCCAACTCCAATTTTTTTTTTGGTGGTACTGGGGATCGAACCCAACTCCAAATCTGAATTTACTATGATCCACAGTACATTAAAGGGGAAATATCATACCATCAACTTTGTAGAAGCTGCCCCCTTTTTGAGCTAGAAGTGCAATTACTAAAAGTTTGTCTTACACTTTTATCTGATGTGTTAATATCTATATTTCCATAAACTGTTCCCATACAGATCACTTTGCCTCCTTTTGTTCGAACATGTAATTTTTGACTCTGAAAAACAAATACAAAGACATATGTTGAGAAAAAGAATGTTTGACTTTCACGAATGAAGCACGTTCAGTATTTCTCTTTTAATCATAAAACAATAAAAGAAGATTCAGGACTTAAGTGAAATTCACTGTTTGCAATCACAACCTTAACTGGAAAGAAATATAAACTGCTGCTAATTTAGGGATAAAACAACCTGTACCCAATGGGAAATATACACTATCTGAATATTCCTGTAGCATCACAGAAGGGAGTCAAGGACCCCTGTGAGCAGCTGTGTAAAAACCAACAATAGTGAAGAGGACACCACTGGTCACTTACTGTTCATCACCATTAATAATGATTATCCCTTGGCAATTCCTCACACCAGCGACAATGTCATCTACTTTACCTGAAATATGTCATTTGATCCTCACCACAACCCAAAGAGACATTAGCCAAGACTCAGAAATGTTAAATAATTTTATCAGACAACAAACTCTGAACTAACGATGAGAATCTAGCCTTGACTGCTCCCAAAGCCTGTACTCCGTGTGCTTGTGTTTTAGGTCCTGGGGATTGAAGCCAGGACCTTTGCACTGAGTGACATTCTCCAACCCATTGTTTACTTTTTATTTTGAGACAGAGTCTTCTTAAGTTGCAAATTGTCCAGGCTGGACTCAGACTTGGTGTCCTGCTGCCTTAGCCTCCGGAGTGTTGGGGTGGCAGGTATGCTTCACTGTGCATGGCTCCCAGACTACACTCTTAAGACTGAGGTCTTCTGAAGAGGGCAGATTCAGACCTAAGCAGCAGCCCTCTCTTATACCTGCTACCACAATGCACAAGAAACTAAAACCAAAAATGTCCCAAACACAAAACAGCAGTCACAACCCAGTCAGCCTCCTTGACAGACCGAAAGCTGTAGGGATAGGACTTGATTTCACGCTTTCAAGGATGGCAGACACTATGCTAGGCCACCGAAACCCATTTTTCCAGAGTGAACCAGTACCCTGGGTCTGTGAGGAGTCCATTTTCCAGCTTCCGGTGCTGTCAGGTGCCACTGAGCTCTTACAACAGCACGTAAGTGGGGCTCTTCAGTTGGCTGTAATTGTAAGAGATAAAGAACAAGAAAACCGCAGCAGCTGAAAAATAGCTAAGCACAGCCTCCAGCAGCGTGATCGGTCACTGGAAAGAAAGATCTAACAGGCAGGGAGACAACCACTCGGAATAACCATGTAGTTTCTGGTTATTTTACTGAAGAAGGAGAAGATAAACGTTCAGGCAAAAGAGCCAGGAACCAAGTTCAAAAAAATGTTTATGAGAAGAACAAAATGAATTATTTTTTAAAAAACGCTGTTCTTAAGGGGATTTTATTGTGACATGCTGACAACTTCATGTCCATAAGACACAAGAGTCTAAAGTCAAGATATATTTAATATACTCTTTATTAGGCAAACCATTCATTTTTTAAAAGTCTATTTCCAAAGCAACTGCTTCAAATCAATTATTCTTAACTCATCTTAGATGAGTTTCTAGAGTCCAAGATAGGGCATAGCAACCCAACACGTGTGCATTTTTTCTAAGGAGACAACCATGAAACTTTTCAAGAAGTTTGAAAACCTTCAGCTATTATTTAAAGTATAGCTAATTCCCAAAAGATGTGAAAAAATTAAAAATAAGCAAGACAAAGAAGAAAGTAAATGTTTAAATAAATCAGAAGTTATTTAGAAAAAGAAATTATACTACATTTAAACACATGCAAATATATGGTATTCATTAAGCTGATGATTTATTATCTCAAAATTTATTTATCTTATTTCCTAAAGATGCTGGATAAATGTGTTACCATTTTGCTTGGACAACAATGTGTGCTTGACACCCAGAAATACCCAAGGTCAAATCCCAGCTCGGTTTGTTTAGATGTGAACTCAGGTGAGTTCCTGTCTCTTGCTGCTCCCCGATTTCTTCCTTGATAAAATGAAGGTGCTTCAAGGATTAGAGCTAAGATTCTTGACACATAATAATGAGTGATTAACAACAATTACTATAAATTTTATTATATAGATAAACTATGCAGCATAAGGGCTTAATATACCTAAAAGAGAAAGTATTTAACAGGGCTACTAATTCAAAATGATACTGTAGCATATTTAAAGTTTAAACTAGATGTTTTACCAAAGTATTCTTATTTGTTGAGCTCATTTATAAGGACTGCTATTTCATGAATTTTATTCTTTCTTACCAATCTTCTAAAAAACATGTAGAAAATTTATTTTTAAAAAATGGAATTAAACCCCCTCTATCTTGAAATTACTGTAATACTCCATTGAAGTCTTCTATGAGATAACAGTGTTCTTATTTTTCACATCTTGTAACGTTTTGCTGTTTCATTCTCCCAAGAGCTATTTCATAGTCATCAATTATTCTCAGCTATGCTACAAAAACAAATGATGGACTTGCCTAGAACAGTGATTCTGTCCCCGAGGACAGCAGGAAATTCTGGAGACAGTTTAGTTTTCATAACAAAGAGCATCCTAGTGGGGTCTGTAAGGCAGAGGGCAGAGGCAGTGCCATCTGTCCTGTGAGAACTGTGCCCCGTCCTACCCCAAGAAAGCTGGTCTGCCCATAACTGTCAATTGTGCCAACACTGAAAAACCATTTATTGTTTCTATACTCATAGTGGCAAGAAGAAGTTACCAAAGATCTTTCAGAATTATCAGATAAGTAAAAAGAATATAATGAAATAGAGAGCAGCATTCAGGATTCAGTTTTAATTGTCAAATTGGAAATCCTGCATACTGAGTCTACAGAGGACAAAATCCTAGATTAATTCTCTGAACCATAAGCTTCAGTGAGTGAGATATATACAGACGGACAGAAGCGCATTATTAGTTATGAGAAGAACCCAAACCAACCTGTTTTGTAAAATGATGTGTGAAGGTATTCTCAATTTTTTATATTTATGCAACTAAATTTGTTTAAAATGGTGGATAACGGACAGATGCTAAAAGTAGGCATACAAAAACCAATAATGCATAAAAACTAATAATTTTAAAATAACATCAAAATAATAATTCCAATCAGTGATTATGAATATAAACATGAAAATATTTTCCATGTATGAAGAGAAATGACCAGCTTCTCTTCAACAAATTAGCTGCAGTCAAGCTTGAAACAGTATTGCACGTTGACAACGGAAATGCTAGAACTAGGAGTAACAACCTGCTACCTGTCAGTGAGGCATTTCAAGCCATTTACATATAGGTAAGCCCGCCCTGATTTTAAGAAAACTGAATATAAAAATGTTCATTATAAAACAAGATGAATCATCTGTTGTTTTGCATAAATAGCTTCTCAGTCCAAGAGCCACCTCACCTATTAAAAATGTGGCTAAAGTAATCTAATATTTTAAGCACATTTATAATACATAGACTTTTCTTTATTCTTTAATAAATGGAATAAAATCATCGTGAAAATTAAAATTTCTTTGACTTATTAAGGTCTTAGAATACTAAACATATACTCTGAGTTTCACTGTACCTTATGACATGAAACCTAAAAGAAATGTGAGGCAAAAACTTTAAAGTTGCAGTGCCGGGCGTGGTGGCTCACGCCTGTCATCCCAGCACTCGGGAGGCAGAGGCAGGAGGACTGCAGAGTTCGAGGCTTGCCTGGGCTACATAGTGAGCTCAGGGCCAGCCTGAACTACAAAGTGAGACCCTGTCTCAAAAAACAAACAAACAAACAAACAAACAAAAAACCTTTAAAGTTGCTCCGACATCTGTACTCTCAAAAAGAACTAAGACTAGGGAAAAATTTCTTTAAAGAATTTCTTACAGATGAATGAATGGTAACATTCTGAAAAAGTTGCCTCATTTCTCTAGTTTAATAATTCAATACTAAGGTTCATAGTTTAAGAGTTTCTTTAAATTAAAACAAAATTGGAAAAATACTCATACCTTAACAGACTGTAAGATACTGGTGCCCTGCTCAATTTCAATTTTGCAATCATCACATTCCATATTTTGGACTTTAACACAGCTAGACCCTGATGACTTGATATTCAAATCTAGATGTATGAAAAAAGAAAAATTAGTTAGTACTAGCATTTTCATATCCCCTAGAAATCCAACTCCTCAGTTCATGCACAATATCACTGAATCCCAAAGAGAGCATGTTTATCAATGATCTCTGTCTAAAAGTGAGAGGTCTCTACCATAGACAGGATCAAATGCAATGACCTCCTGCTACTTTTTTTTGAGACAGGGTCTCGCTTTGTAGTTCAGGCTGGCTCTGACTCACTATGTAGCCCAAGCAAGCCTGGAACTCAGCAATCCTCCTGTCTCTGCCTCCCGAGTGCTGAGATTACAGGCGTGAGCCACCACGCCCAGCACCTCCTGCTACTTTTACAAAGAATTACTTCTGTTGGCCTGTATCATCTGCAGAAGGAGCAGGAAAGAAAAGAGTCAAGAGACTGCAATGCTGATATGTATACCATGGAAGCCTCTTCCTCACCTAGAAAAACACACATACACAAATAAGAAAATAGACAGTTAACGAGTCATTATGATAAAATAAGTAAGTCAGTCAGCCTAGTTTCTTTTATATTCAGGAAGATTTAAAGGTTTGTTTTGAACCTTCCCCCAATTAAAAGCATATTAGAGGAATAGCATGGATTAGTGTATATGACCAAAAGTTAGGTTTTCAAGTTCTACCTTGAATCTTACATACCTAAGAAATGAAGATATGGCTATGCAGCAATATCATAGGATACTTGAGTTAATTATTAAAAACAAGACCCCCTCTGAAAAATGTAACACTGAACAGTATTTAAACTGTGAGATCATGGATAAATAAGAAATGTATCTGAAGAAAGTTAGGAAAATAAGGAATCACAGGTGCCATCCTTGGCTCTCAGCTTAACATGCAAACTTAGGAATCTCTGCATCAACATAAAATAATTGAACACACTTATTAATACTTAATTCATACAAATATTGGTGATTTCCCTTAAACTAAATTACAGAAGTATAATGTTCACCAAAACACAGGCTACTGGGGCCTGGTGTCACAATTTCAAGAGTTATGCATAAAAAATTAATTTCTACAGCTGCATGGCAATCTCTGTAAAAGTTGAAAATAACAGTAATATTCTGGTTGAGATTAAGCAAGAATATATGAAAAGACAATTTTATTCTACATAATCATGGCTATAAATGTAACAGCAAAATATGCTTCCGTTTAGGTAATGTTAGAACATACTGCTGGATCTAAGCAGCAGTAATAGACACGGAAAGAAGCAGATTCTGAAGATGCTTCTATGAAACTAAATACTTGAACATTTGACACCATCTCAAAATAAAAAATAACAAAAGGGCCAGCGATAAAGCTCAGTGCAAAGGCCCTAGCTTCAATCCCCAGTACCTGAAAAAGCAAACATGGTACACAGGTTTTGGGATCACAAAGGGTTAGATTCTGTTCATTTAGATTCTGTTGTTTTTTGTTTCATCCTGAAGATATTTAACATTTAGTTTGCTTCTATTTAACAGGTACATGGAGATATTCTAAAGCTACTTCTACTTAACAAGTAGACAGAGAAACTAAAGCTTCACACAGCAGTGGTAATGTCCTTTTCGCCCCTACACTGCAACAGGTAATTACGTATTAAAATAAGTATTTAAAAAGTGAATGATGCAGACTTAAGGGGCCTGTTGAACAGATGCGTGGAAACAGTAAATTGGAAATGGGGTTCCAGCTCTAGAACGAAGAAGCAACAGACAATGTGGTTTGGAATCACCAACAAAAGGAGTGTTCTTTTCCGTCAGTGCTGCCAGACTGCGCTCAGCTCTGCTGCAGTACCCGAGCCCGCTTGGCCCCAGGGGTGAATCCCACCAGCGCCCCACTGTTACACTGCGAGGACGCTGGCTCTTACTCAGCTGGGCTGCCCCCAAGAAGCTGAGAAGTAATAAAGCACAGTGGGTAAGTAGATTCCAGTCCAAATCCCAGCTCCTCACTGTATAGCGAAGGGAGGGCATTCTCAGTCTACTCGGAAACTAAGAGAGAAGAAACACAGAGGCGGGTACCGAAGGGGCCAACTCTAACTGAGGTTCAAAAGTCAGGTCCAAATAGACCAAGGAAAAGTGCACACGGGCCTAACCTGTCCTTCGCACTGACCGAGCCCTCCTGGGACCCACCGCACTCACCGAACTTCAGAGGCGCGTCCACCTCCACCGAGGTGCAGGGGTCCAGGCTGTCGGCCTCGACGACCGCCTCGCCCGACGCCGCGTCGTAGGCCACCTGCAAGCCATCCAGGCCCCGCGGGCCGCCCTCCGCGTCGCAGGCTGCGACAAGCACACGGTCGCCATCGGGGTAGGACAGAGGGTCCAGGCCCCTCACGGCCACGTGGCACGGAAGCCGGACCCGCAGCCTCCCGAACGGGCTCACACGCAGCGTCCACTCCTGCGCAGCGCGGCGTGCGGACCCTGGCAGAGGCACCCGGGGCTCCGATCCCGGCCGCCTCTCGCCCCTGCCGGAGCCGGAGGGCCTTGTACGGACAGCGCCCAGCGCCCATAGCCCAGCGCCGGGCCCCACTCGCAGCTGCCCTGGCCGGAGGCGCCCGAACCCCCGACCCGCGCAGGGAGTGAACATGAAGGGTCCGCTCTCCGTCCGCAGGATACCTTAGCCGCAGGCCACTTGTCACGACAGTCGGCTGACCACCGAGCCGCAGAGAGTCCAAAAGGAGGCGTCTGCGAGGATTTGCTAAACCAACAGCAAGCCTCTTCGTTTGACGAAGCGACCCACACCTCAGCGTCAAAAGCCGCAAGAGCAATTCGGAATTTGAAAGCTCAAACTACAATCTCGGACTCACACTTCTTTCTACTTTCCGCCCTTCTCGCAATGGCCGACGGGCTAGGTAGTTCTAAGGGATCCAGATGTCAAGGCGCTCTGGCGGATTTAAACTACATGTCCCAGGAGACAATGCGCGGAGTAGGAAGTGTAGAGGTTAAACAGGGCTGGTACCTCGTGCTTCCTTTACCGCGAGCCTATTGACCATTGGAAGAGGACGGAAGGCGGGGAATTACGCAAAAATCCAGCTGACCAATGGAAAGCGTGGAGAGGGCTAAATTGCTGGAGCCCTGGTCACCTTGGATACCGAGGACGCGACTTCTTGTTTGGAGGTGGGGAGTTTGGAGCGAGATCGAAATCTAAACCCAAAGAGAAAAAAATCTAAGGACCAGGACCAAAGAAAGAGGTAAGAACTGTACTTTTTAAAAGATGAGAACTTGGTACAAAGTAGGAGTATCCCTGGTGGATGGTTAGACCGAAGCGTTGCTAATCTAGTGTAGGATCCCATGAGAATGAAAGGGACTCCTTGAAGAAGAGTAGAGATAGAGGTTGTGATTTTTGAAGGAACTCTCTCTCCCCTAGAAAATAGTCTAAGGAATAGCATTGAAATCCTGACTCCTTTCTGATTCTAAGTGACCATACACGTTATTGAATATCTTTGCTTTGTTTTTGATCCAAAAAATGTCTCACTATATAGCCTAGGCTGTCCTTGAGCTCATTATGTAGTCTCAGCTTGTCTCAAATCATAGTGATCCTTCCACCTCGGCCTTCCTGAGTTCTAGGTTTCTGGCTGTGTGCCAAGTCCAAGTTAGGTCTTCAGGTTATCATTGAGCTTTTAAAATGAGAAAAGTAATACTTTCCTTGCCTTACCTCAAAGGGTTTTCATAAGGATCAAAAGGATAATGGGTGGTAAAACGGTTTCCAGTCTACAAAATTGCAGTGTTGGGCCAGAGATTTAGCTCAGTGGTTCTATCGCCTGCCTAGCAAGCACGAGGTCCTGGATTCAATCCCCAGTAACCACATACAACAATACCGGTGATTCACACCCACCAGCATTCAGTACCACATATCACAGAGCCAGGCAAGGTGGCTCACGCCTGTAATCCCAGAACTCTGGAGGCAGAGGCGAGGAAAGTTGAGTTTGAGGCTTGCCTGGGCTACATAGCTCAGGGCCAACCTGAACTACAAAGTGAGACCCTGTCTCAAAAACAAATGAACAAATAAATAAATAAATAAATTGCAATGTAAATTATTGTATTTTTATTAGGAAACAGCATTGATTCTAAGTCACCAAGAAATATTTGAGAAATCAGAATTGTTTTGAGAGCAGTATTGACCTCTTTGACCACAAATGATCCTTGGTCTTAAGAGTTAAAATAAAACACTATAAGAAAAAAGAAAGACTCAACCAAGTTTGATGGAAAGAGCCTAAGACAAGTTGTCACATTGTTTTCTTGACTGTCACTGGTCCATGTGTGTCACGTGGACCTGTTGCTTCAGTTTTATGATAAAGATAGATTGAGTTAGCTAACTCTATAAGGTCTCTCTTAACTTTTATATCATATTTTTCTGTGGGCAGTAAAAATGGGAGTATTTCCTCCTTACCTGCCCCTCTCCTTCTCTTTCTCCCATCTCCCACAAGTCATTCCATAAATTCTCAGTCAAGATACCTTCAAACAATACTACTTAATAAAATGTAATCACCGAACATCAGTTCCTTGGAGAAGTTAAGTCCTTCACCAATGCAATGACCAGAATTCTTGAGAGCGAATCTCTGGGCAGAGCCTGCAGAGCCTTAGCCCCAGGTTTTTGGCAGGCAGTTACCTTTTTAAAGTTTAGGTTTTTCTTTTTTTCAAGTTATCCTCCCTCCTTTCTGTCTTCCTGAACCTCTTCCTTCTATCATCTTCTTCCTCTGTGAAGGCTCATGCTAGGTGCTGGCTTTTAGGTTCAGCAAGAGCTCACCGAATGCATAAGGTCATTGACTTTGTGTTGCAGGAGGTCATATTATTGTTTTAATGAATTCCCACAGTTGTAACTTTGAAAAATAGAAAAAGGTACTGGCTTCAGTACCTTCTTAGGTACTCAAATTTGCTGTAGAAATGCTACATATTTTTAGATTAAACATGAATCTTTGATCCATAGTTGTTTGTTTGATCCATAGCCATCATTCCACTATTTTGAAATAAACAAAACTAAATTATATTGATGAAAACTTACTTTTCTGATCACATGTGGTTGAAATTGAGATTACTAATATCAAGGGGAATATAAGATATTAAGGAGTTACTGACATTCAAAAACATCTAATGAGTATCAGACGTCTATGTGTCTTTCATTTGCCCGACTTGCAGCTTTCAAGACACGTTTGCGGGTCTCAATTTACCCTACTCTTAGAAACACTGTGTAGCGGGACAAGTACTATTATCGCGTTATAAGTGAGGAAACGTTCAGAAACATGATTAAGCAATGAAAATACCTGGCTCTCTTCTCATGCTACCCAAGAAAAAATAATGCACCTCATAAATAATCAAGTGTAACTTTTTCTCTTTTCATAGTTTTTTCCTCTTCAGCTTCAAAAAACCATGTCTAAAGTCATATCCATATGAGCATATACTTCTAGTGGGAGTGTTAGTATAGATTTTTGAGAGTTTACTCCATCAATAAGCATGAAAAACCTTAAGACTTTTCGTGTCTAGCTGGACATGGTGGCACGTGCCTATAATCCCAGGACTGATGGGCTGAGTCAGGTGGGTTGCAAGTTTGAATGTAGCGACTTAGTGACTTAAGCAAGACCTTGTCTCAAAGTAAAAAGGACAGAGAATACAGCTCAGTGGGAACGCTCTGGGTTCAATCCCCAGTGCTGGAAGAATAAAGTGTTATCAGTGACCCAGAAATTTTGTTTTGGGGGCTGTAATCATACCATTAAGGATGTTTAAGGGACTCTGTCTTACAGGGAAACATCATAGAAAATAAGTGTCTGAATTCAAATCCCCTCAAATAAGAAAGTAGCACTTAAATTTAATACACATTTAGAATATTATGCAATTTAAAAATTGCATTTTCAAGATGAATCATTGATATAATATTCCATCACATAATATTAAGTGAAGAGTTAATAGCAAATTATATGTATAATATAATCCCAATTCCATAATACTTATCAAGGTGATTTAATGTAAAATTATAGAGCATAGAAACAATTGAAGAACGATATATGCCCCTTGAGAACAGAAATCTCTAAGCGGTGAGTTATTAATTTTTGTTATCAATAGTAAATAAATTATACAAGTATAAGAAAAAAATGTAAAGAAGTTTTAGCACATTTTGTTCCCCAAGACTGATGCAATAAATGAAAGCTTTCTTACCATCTAAATGCAGATGGTAGAGGATTTCTCTGCATCTGAATGTAAATGTCAGTGAATGTTCCTTATATTCAACAGAATGGACAGCAGAGGTCGTGAGAGAGTTTTCAGAAGAATTTGAACCAAAACAAAGAAATTAACTCCATTTCAGGGAGGCAACTGTTAACATTCTGAATATACACTATTCAAAAAGAAATATATGCTCTGATTTCTATTCCCTTATAAAATATTAATAAAGGATAAGTTAATAGATAACAGTGCTGAGAAATATTTACTGAATATGTAAATAGGCCCAATTGGTATCTGGTGAGAAACTGCAGAGTTAAATTTTTCCTTTATAATCTGGGTGGCTTGTCCTTCTTTTCTGGAGCCATTGCACTCACGAAGACTGGGACTGTGATATGCAGTGGGAGGCGTGAAAGCAGAAATCAGTGTTTTATTTGCAGTCTTATGCAGGAAAGTGTTTGGTGTTTTACCAGCGATTATGCAGCTGTAGGTTTTTCACAGATGCCCTTCATCAGCTTAAGAAAATATCTTTGCTTATATTTTTTATCACAAGTCCTTGCAACAGCTTGTCTAATGCTTTGTTCCTGTTAAAATGATTGTTTTCTTTCTTTAAATTTATTAATAAGGTGCATTATAGCATTGTGTTTTTAAATCTTGAGGCATTTCCTGGCTAAACTTTACTTGGTGCTGTTATGTTGTCTTTTCTGTACGAAGTACTAGATTCAACTTGCTAATTCTTTTAAAGGGTATCTGTATTTTATGTCCATGAGAGATGTTGGTCTCAAATTTTATTTTATATCTTTTTCTTTTGGAGAGATATGCAATGAATATAATTTTAATAGTATAGATAACAAGGGAAAAGAAATTTGAAGCCAAGTTTTTATTTTTATCCTTATCACTATCTTTAGGGCCCTAAATTGGTGTAAAATTCTTACAGTTTCCAAGAAAATTCCTATTTTTCATTATAAATATATTGCATGGTTTCCCTGTTTATACAATTAAAAAGGAAAGACTTATACTCTGAATGTAAAAGTTACCCCATTTGTGATCAAGGTCACACAAAAATCACATTCCCATCAGAAGTCACAAGCATCATCATCACAGCACTGAAAGTATATGTGAGATCGTGTCTTTTATGTCTTTTTCTGATTCTGATTTCAAGGGAAATAAGGCAAGTGTTCTTTCTTTCATTTTCTGGAAGATTTATGGGGAACTGGTACGAAGATTTGGTTTTATTTTTCCTGCTGAGAAGTTAAGGTTCTTTATTTGAAATTCTCACATCTCAGTCTCTCCCCATTTTGCGTGTTCTATACTCCAGAGCTCGCATTGACACATACATTTGAGCTTCTCCTTTTATCTTTCATGTCCCTGAACTGTGTTTCCATCTTCCGTGTTCACGTAAACTGTTCATCTTCTGTGTTTCATTCTGGACCATGTCCTCAAAGCTATGTTCTAATCCACTAATTTTTTCCTGTCCCTACTAATTCAGTGCTTAATATCTACAGTGTTTGCAACCCTAGGGTTGTGTTTTTATTTTTAAAAGATGTACTTGGTTTTTTTATCTGCTTTCTCTTACTTGAAACAGCCTTGTTTATTTATTGCGGTTTCTTTATATTTTCTTACTCTATCTTAAGTTTATTTTAAGTAACTTTATTACATTGTTTTGAGGTTGCTGTTTTTCTTTTGTTGCATAAACCAACTCCCAATGATGGTGGTTTATTTCTGGTCATGACTTGCAGGTTTTTTTCATAACTCATCTTCTGAGGAACTTCCCTTTTGTGAAAAATCCTTTAAATTCTAGATTACGATACTGTACACAGAACAGCTTTGCTTCATTCAAAGCCCTATGAATTTAAGTGGTCATGGACCGGATTTTCTTATGTATTTTTGTTTCACTTTGCTTTGTATGAAGTAGTTAATTAATTAGAAGAGTAAATATTAAATATGAATAGGCTATAAAGAGTATAGTAAAATGAATATCTTTGTACCAAATATTTACTTTAAGAATTGAGATTCCTGGGACATGGTGGTGCATGCCTATAATCCCAGCACTCAGGAGGCAGAGGCAGGAGGATTACAGTGAATTCAAGACTAGTCTGGGCTACGCAGTGAGTTCAAGGACACCTTGAACTACACAGTGAGAGCTTGTCTCCAAAAAAATCAGAAAGCCGGGCGTGGTGGCTCACGCCTGTAATCCCAGCACTCAGGAGGCAGAGACAGGAGGATTGCTGAGTTCGAGGCTTGCCTGGGCTACATAGTGAGCTCAGGGCCAGCCTGAACTACAAAGTGAGACCCTGTCTCAAAAAAAAAAAAAATCAGAAAGAACTGAGATCTTACTGATGAGTTGCCTTTTTTTCTCTGTCATTTATCTTTTGGCTTTTATCTTAAAGTTGATCAAACTGGAAACTTTATGGAAGAAAAGAGGGCTCTACAACACGGCACGGGAGGGGGATCCCTGGTTATTATCCACACAGAGATTTGCACTGCACTGCTGGGCTTGAGGGAGCCTCAGAGTGCAGAGGAACTGGGAAGACTGGGGATATGGCAATGTCTTTTCACTCTTCTTGCTGCTTTTCCTCCTGGGTGGCCCTGGTTATGTGGAACTGAATGACAGTGTAAGGCAGGGCTCCTGAAGAAACCCCATCTTTCTGGCCATAACAAAGTGGTACCGTGAAAAAGCAAAGCAGGGAGGAAATTCCATGTGGGTGAGAGCTGGAGAAGGTTATTCCCAGTTCCGCCCTACTGCAGAAGGTGATGCAACTTGTGATCTGACCTGACTAAATGGGTTACTTGCTAAAAAACAAAATCAGTACCTTAGAAGATCCTTCACTGCACAGTGTTCAGAATGTACAGCAGTAATTCCAAAATTACTCAGTATAGCAGCAACAGGAAAATCTGACCATCTCTCAGGGGAGCAGAGTCAACAGATGCCAACTTCAAATTATCACACTTTATTCAGAACAGCTAAAAACTGTGACAACAACCCAGATGTCCCTCCAATGCAAATGGAAGAATAAGTCATTGTATATCTATATAATGGAATGCTGCCCAGTAATGAAGGAGGGTGGCAGTTGGAACACACAGAACTGGTGAGACTCAAAAATGCGTCACTAAGTGAGAGAAGCCATGCTCAAAAAATAACATGATTTGAATCCATTTATGCTCTAGAGAAGGCAAAATGAAAAGGATGAAGATTAATCAGTTGTTATCGGGGGTTACGTGTAAAAGTAAATTTTGCCTATAAAGATATAGGATGAGAGAATTTATTTTTTAAAGAAGGGGAGCACACTGGTCTGTGTCCTATTACATGAATATAAGCCTTTGATAGAACACAGAGAACTGGCAGAACTTTTCAAGGCAAAGTATGACAATCCATTGTTATAGTTGGAGTAATCAGCAACTCTCTATCAGAAATGGACAGATTCGGAAGGCAGAAATCAGTAATGATACAGTTGAACTTAACATCACCAGTCAACTGGACACAAAGAACATCTACAGACTACTTTCAACAACTGCCTCATACAGTCTCCTCAGACTCTCATGGAATGTTCACAAAGATGGACCACATTCTTAAAATATACTTTAACAAATTTACAAGAATAGAAATCCTACAGTGTCTGTTTTGAGGTTTAAATCTGAAAATGTCATTCAAGAGTGTCATGTCCAGAGGTGGGGTTTGGGGAGGTAAATGGATCCTGGGAGCCTTACACTATTTCAGTTAAATGTGCTGTTAATGAGTGGGATGTGGGTGGAAGTATGTACACGGGGAGGGGTGTTTTGACCTGGAAAGGTGTATTCTTGTCCCCAGTTCTCTCTTCTCTATTTCCTTGCTGTCAGAGGGTAAGCAGCTGTCCTCCAACATCTTGCCTTCATGCTGTTTCTGCCTTGGAGCTAGCCAGCCATGAACTGAACCTACTGAAATCATGAGCAAGAGTAAACTTCTCCTCCCATAAGTGGCAAGTTTCAGTTTCTGTCCTGTGATAGGAACATCACTAATGCAGTCTGCTTTTAGACCACAATGGTATTAAGGTAGATGCCAATAGAGAGAAAAACAACTAAAATAAAATCTCACAATATGTACAAATTAAACATATTTTTAAATAACACATTCTGAACAGACCTATCTGTAGTCAAGAAAATTCAATAAATAAAAAACCTCAAATAAGAAAATAGGTCCCAGATGAGTTCACTGGTGAAGTCCATCCAAACATTTGAGGACTGTCTCAATTCTCTACAATATTTTTCAGAAGACAGAAGCAAAGGGAATGCTTCCCAATCATTCATAGATCAATATTACCCTAATACCGAAGCCGACAATGTAATTAAAAGAAAAGAAAGTGGCCGCGCCGTCCCTTTCCGGCGGACGGAAGGGAGCGGCGTGCACGGACTTCCCGGAGCTGTACAGTGAGGAGTCAGGTACGGACCCCGGGCGCCAGCCGCACCGCGGAGGGTTGAGGGCCTCCGCCCAGCCCCCACCCCACCCGGAGATGCGTTGTGAGGACCCAGGCCCTAGAGGAGCGGGAGCCATCGCCTGCTTCCCTCCACAGGAGGCGTGCTCCTGCGGCCGCACTGAGACACCAGGCAAGATTAAAAAAAAGGGGGGGGGGCGGAATCCAGCTTCTATTTTGCCATCTACTCCTAGATCCCTCTATTCACCTCTTGTCCCCACACCCTCTCCTATCTTCCTGTCAGAAGCAATACCCAGAAGTAAAAGATTCTTAGCTGCCCTATTTCTTCTTCTGTACTATTATAAGAAGCTGTGCAAAGCCTCCAACGGTCTCACAGCATTCAGTTGGTACTGTTGTACATATGCCCTTTATTCCTGTAGTACCCGCTGGCATATGTGAGGTTCTAGGGTATAGGTGATCTTCCTAATCTGATAACCCTATTTCATTCTCCTCCTGTCTCCCTACCTCCTTCATTCCCCAGTGACCTTTTATCCCCAAAGGGTTCAGGGACTACATTTATGATCTGTATGTTGTATACACATTGCTGATTAATTCTAAATTTTGACATAGGGACATAGAGGTAACTCATAAGCTCAAAGTCTCCAGAATAGAATTTAACAAAGCTTTTTATCTGATTTACTGTATTTAATACTGATATTGGCATTTATTCTATTATGGTAACAAACATGATATAATTGTTCTGCTCAAAAACCTCCCAC
The DNA here is from genome assembly GCA_004025085.1 of Thryonomys swinderianus. Classification (NCBI taxonomy): domain Eukaryota; kingdom Metazoa; phylum Chordata; class Mammalia; order Rodentia; family Thryonomyidae; genus Thryonomys; species Thryonomys swinderianus. The sequence goes on along the minus strand of PVIC010013898.1, from coordinate 1,437 downwards.
GATGTGTCAGAAGTGAGAACTCGCAAGGGTCATTACAGATTCAAGGAGGACCTCCCAGGAAAGTGCTGCATCCAAAGGGCCCCAGATAATAGAAAGAGACCTGCAACAAACATTGCCCTGTCATCAGACAAAGAAGAGCATTAATAACAACGAAAGAATAGATATGAAAAAAATACACAAAAAAACAGACACAAAGATCGCCACCACAGGGAAATTCAGAGAAAAGGGAAATAGGGCAAACTGAAACTCAAACACCAGGATCTTGGAGATGGTAACTAAAGCAGATCTAGTAAAATGGAAATCAGAACTCATCTCTGAGATCAAAACAGAGATACTGTCCACAGTGAAAGACATCATTAAAAACGAGATCAGTGAGAAGATAGAATCCAAGATACCAGAAGCAATGGAACCTTTTAAACAGCTTCAAGCAGAGCTCCAGGGAATGATGAAGTAGAACGAAAGCTTGCGAAGTAGGATGAATGAAGCAGAGAACGAATCTCAGACCTAGAGGACAGCATAGCAGCCAGTGAGCAGGAAAGGTATAATCTATGGGAAAAGAGCAAGGGACCATGAGAAATCAATTCAACAGCTTCTAGATGACTCAAAGAAAAATAACATAAGATTGATTGAAGTCACTGAGGAAGCAGGAGACAGTGTAAAAGACATAAAAAAAAACTATTGTCAGAGATAGCAACAGAAAACGTCACAGGAAAATATATAAACATACAGATAAATGAAGCCCATCGGACTCCAAAACACTGTGACATAAAAATAGCTACACCTAGACACATAATAATCAAGGTTCCAGATGTACAAAAAAGAATGAAGTAATGAAAGCAGTGAGAGAAAGGAAGAAAATCGCCTACAAAGGGAAGCCCATTAGGATCACAGCAGACTTTTCAACACAAACACTCAGTGCAAGGAGAGCGTGGAGGGAAGTATTTCAAGCATTGCAGGAAAACAACCTCCAACCTAGACTGTTGTATCCTGCAAAACTATCTTTCAGAATAGACGGGGAAATAAGATACTTCCCTGATAAAGAACACCTGAAAAACTTCACAAATATGAAACCTGCACTCCAAAACATCCTAAAGAACATCTTGGAAAAAAACACAGAAAATTCCATACCCACGAGACCCAGGAGAGTGAATTCATTGGGGCAAACAAGAAACTAAAGAGAAAAGGGGAAAAGGAAAGAAGAACCGAGAACAGGGAAACATGGCAGCTCTGAATATGTTCATATCAGTCATAACCATTAATGTCAATGGCCTCAATGGGCCAATTAAAAGACACAGACTAGCAGATTGGATCAAGAAGCAAGATCCTACAATCTGCTGCATACAGGAAACACACCTAATTCAGAAGGAAACCCATAGACTGAAAATAAAAGGTTGGAAAACAATCCTCCATGCCTCAGGAAACTGCAAAAAAGCAGGA
>PVIC010013897.1:0-37243 GCA_004025085.1 Thryonomys swinderianus | reverse complement strand
TGGAGTTAAACGCTCTGGACTCTCCGCATCTCATCGCTCATCAGGACTCGGGAGTCTGGGGAGTCACTGGGGCCGGGAGGACACACCAGGCCTCTGCAGCACAGCCCTCCCTCTGGCTCCGGGAGCAGGCTGCCCCCTCCCGCCAGGGCAGCAGGATACCCTCAACAGACCGCAACCACACTCCTCTGCCAGTCGGAACGTATCTGGCTCCGCCTTTGCCCCTGAACTACCTCATGCATTCAAACTGCATCAGTAGGAAGGTGAACTTCCAGAACCCGTTTTGTTCCACACTCCCTGCCAAGCAGTTCTTGGACGAGGGAGGTTCTCATGCACAGGGCTCCCTCACGTTTATCACAATCTCTGGGCATGGAGGGACTTGCCCTCTTAGTTTCACACTCATCTAACTGTGTATTTCACGGATGAGAAATGGAAAAGAAACCCGAACTCACTGTATTTCAACTGGTTGAGGGCTTTAAAAAGAAGGAAGCTACACTTTGAGGATTAAAAGGGGCAGGGACTTAGTTCAGTGGTGCCTGTGTCTGCCTTTCAAGCACCAGGTCCCAAGTTCCATCCCTGGTACCAAAAATAAAGAGTAGTATTTGGGCTGGAGATTTAGCTCAGTGGTTCCGGCGCCTGCCTCGCAAGCGCAAGGTCCTGAGTTCGATCCCCAAAACCACATAGAATGCTGGGCGTGGTGACTCACACCCACCAGCTATCAATGCCACACACCACAGTGCCGGGCGTGGTGGTGGCTCACGCCTGTCATCCCAGCACTCGGGAGGCAGAGGCAGGAGGATTGCTGAGTTCCAGGCTTGCCTGGGCTACATAGTGAGCTCAGAGCCAGCCTGAACTACAAAGCGAGACCCTGTTTCAAAAAAAAAAAAAAAAAGTCGTATTTCACACAACTTCTTAGAAGACACAAGGGAGAAAAAATGGTGGGGGGAAAGAAACATGTTTACCTAATTTATACTACATATATATTCATTCAAACATTCATCACATCAAGTGTCTTCACGATCTACGTGCTCAACTCCCTCCCAGGCTCCCTCACTAGGTTCAAGGATCCCCCTAAATCTGGTCATCGCATTGTGCTTTTTCACACTGTGCTGGAACCTCAACTTAAGAGCTTCCATGTTGCAGTGCATGAATCCATTTCCCATTTAGGAGGAAAAAAAAGTGCAGCTCATTATCAGAGCTCATTTAGTTGTATATACACACGTGCTTTAAGGCTAAAACAAATCGAACTTGTTTGTAATGAAAAATTCTAAAACTATAAAATTTGTTCTTAGCATTATTTTTTTTTTTGAGACAAGGTTTCGCTTTGTAGTGCAGGCTGGCCCTCAGCTCACTGTGTAGCCCAGGCAAGCCTCGAACTCAGCAATCCTCCTGCCTCTGCCTCCCGAGGGCTGGGATGACAGGCATGAACCACCACACCCGGCACTGTGGTATGTGGTATTGATTATTGGTGGGCATGTGTCTCCACGCCCACCACTGTATGTGGTTACTGGGGATCGAACTCAGGACCTTGTGCTTGCGAGGCAGGCGCTGGAACCACTGAGCTAACCCTCCAGCCCTATTCTGTGTTTTAACAAAGTGAGACCCACACACAGTTTGAATTTGCTGTGGGCAATGTCTACTCTTTTTTTTTTTTTTAATTTTTTGAGACAGGGTCTTGCTTTGTAGTTCAGGCTGGCTCTGAGCTCACTATGTAGCCCAGGCAAGCCTCGAACTCAGCAATCCTCCTGCCTCTGCCTCCCGAGTGCTGGGATGACAGCCGTGAGCGACCACGCCCGGCACTGTGGTGTGTGGTACTGATTGCTGGTGGGTGTGAGTCACCACGCCCAGTGTCGTATGTGGTTACTGGGAATCGAACCAGGGACCTTGAGCTTGCTAGGCAGGTGCCAGAACCACTGAGCAAAGTCTCTGGCCCAGTTCTTGGCATGATTTCAAAACAAAATTTGTTTCTAATTCTAAGGTAACACAAATGTATATGATCAGTATTTAATAAATTTTTGTGCATGATAAATTTCAAACCATGGAATACTGGAAAACATAACATTCTGCACGAAAATGACATATTTCTCTCCCAATCTTCTTGCTATATAAGCAGCAAACTTTGCAGCAACCAGTCAGATTCTGTTTTCCTAAGACTGGTGGTGCATTCTTGGTGAAATGTCTGACTGGTGATAAAGTGTGACATCAGAGCACAGGCAACATCCTAGAGCTTGCCCTGGCTTACGCTTTTACTCCGGCATTCTTTTAGTCAGTCTAAAGTTTACGCAGCTGATCTTGTGCTTAGGATTGTCCTTCTTGAACAAGATGCTGGAGTTCAGCACTATAACGTTTAGAAAGTGGTAAAAGAATTTGGTATCCCCACCCTTGTGCCTTCTGCGCTGAGTTGGATAAGAGTTAAACACCCATTCAGCTGAGCCCATTGGTCCGATACTCTCATTAAATTGCACAATGAGACATGGCTTCTTAGTTTTCTTTTCACTGCTACCATCTCTTTCAAGCAAAGTATCATTGTAGAATATTGACAAAATTCTCATTTCTCTTTTCTGACACAATCGGTGACACAAATTCAACACAGAATCTGGCTACAGCTGTCCCCTAGGCAATTCTTTATTAAAGATTATTTGGCACCTGTTCAAAGAGGCTGTCCCAGTTGCCTCAGTCCTGTTGCAATATAATTTTCTGAAAAGTACAGGAGATGTATGAACATTACCGAAGAAGACACTTAACCAAGGTTACTGATCAAAGTAAGAACAATGTGAATTTCACACCACAGCTGCATCTCTCAAATTCATAACGGAACTGTGTGAAGTACCTTCCTCACGTAACCAGACTGACTTCCACAGAGTGGATATAGCTTAAAGGAGCAAATCCTGTTCGTTTCATCAAGCTATACTGCTTCATAGCTAACCACTCTTAAAGAGCACCAGCTCATCAATGATAGCGTTTCTGTTGGAGTATATGCAGTTGAAAACGTAGAAGAAAGTCAGCACATACTTGATGTTCTGCAAAGAATTCTGCGCCTTTGATTGACCAGCAGATATGGAAGAACTGGTGACAAAATGCAAGTAGAACAGCAAATGTAGAAGTCTTACCAGTCATAATTTGCTTGAGATAAGGCGGCTCCAAAGAAGCTACTGTTGACCAAAACATCTCCCGCTCAGGTTTCTACACAAGAGCTCAGTCACATTATGGTAAAAAAAGACATTCAATTCATCACTGTCAGTGTCTTCCAATTTATCCACTGGAAAATTCTCTTCGGACCAAGTGGTTTTGAAGCCAATAAAGCAGCCTGAGAATTTGATTCACTGGCAATTTTACAAACTGATTTCTCAGTAAAGAACAGTTCAAAGTACTGCAGTAGATCAGAAGAATCTGATTCAACTTTTCTACCAGGTTTCTTGGTAAAGTCACACCTCTGACGTGGAAATATAACATGAGCTGAACATTTCAGAGTGAAACCCCCTTATCTGATGTGGGGCTGTTTTCATCAAATTCTGAATTAGACAAGGGCCTCAGCATATTATCTTCTAAAACACTATCCAAAAATTCACCAGAATCATCTACTTTGGAAAAATCAGATTCACAAAGCAAATCCTCAGCTAACAAACGGTGAAGAGCAACGTTAGCACTGCATATAGAAGTTTTACAGGATGGGACATTTTCAGCAATCAAGAATTACTCAATTTTCAATTTTTGGGGGGTGTGGGATGGAAACCACGGATCAAACTTGTGACCTTGCACTTGCAAGGCAGGCACGAGAGCCACTCAGCTAAATCCCCAGCCCATTAGTCAATTTTCTAAGTGGAAATACCAATACTAAAAACAAAATGCCATGAATAGAATGATGTCCTTTGTTCCTAAAGACTATCCACACATTAAAATGATGCAAAAATAATAATAAAAGTGAAATATTAAGGGGCAAACTTGAGGGGTAAGGTTAGGCCTACAATCCACAAGGTACCTCACAGCCACAAGTGCCAAACATTCTTGAGGCAAATAGGAAATGAATTGAGCCTCATGTGATGCGGGAAGGATCTAGGAACAGAAAACGGGAAAAAAAGTGAGACAAGGAAGTGGGTGGGGAAGATCAGAAGTGGCAAACTGCAGGCGGCTGGATCTCTGACAACACAACAAAGCCAATACATCAAACCCAGAACCTCCTTCCAGGTATCCTGTTACATGATGGAGCAAGGTTATTTATTTTTAGTTGCAGTGGAAACTGGACTCAAGGCCTGAAAACACTAGGTAATCACTATAGCACCTAGTTATATTTCCAACCTTTGTAAAAATCCTATTTGTAGGGCCAGGGATTTAGCTCAAGTGGTACTACGCCTACTTTGAAAGCACAAGGGCCCGAACCAGTACTGCAAAAAAACAAACAAACTTGTATTCATTTTCTTGCTACTGAGCTATATATTCAGTCTTTTTCTCTAAAGAAAGAGTCTCACTATGTGGTCCGATCTGGCCTTGAAGTCACTGTGTAGCCCAAAGTACCAAACCTCAACATCCTTCTTTTGAGCCAAGGTCTTACTAAATCGTCAAATAACCTAAAACCTGCGATCATATTCCTTCAGCCTCCTGAGTCCGCTGCCAGGCCCAGGACAATATTTTATTCTTACAGCAGTGTGAGTAAGGTTCAGTCCCAGTTAGTCTCTAGTTACAGCCATGTACTCAGGCACCAAACACTGTGTCTCTTCCCTTAGTGTAAGTTATGCCTCTGTGCTCCCTGCCTTAATAAATTTCAATTCTCTTATTTAGCTTCAGAGATTTCCGTTTTAGGCACTGGTGGTATAGCTCAGATGTGGAGTGCATGGTGAGGCCCTGGGTTCAATTCCTAAAACCAGAGAGAATAAATGAATACTTCAGCTGCCTATTTCTTTAAGGTGAACAAACATCAGTAAGGAGAATTCACTTCCTCACTACACTGCTGCCTGCCTCGCAGGCCGATTACTCTACATGGTTCTCTTTGTCCCCGTTTCTCAAGTCTGCGAAGCTAACTGCCGCACAGCAAGCCAGCCCTCTGCCTCCGCCCGGTCCCGCCCTTGCTGCTACTCCAGCCACGTCTCGTCAGGGACTTTCCTCCGGACCTTTGCCCCGGGCCTCACGGAGGTCAGAGACACCGGCACTTGTGTTCTCCAGCCCCTCTTTGTGGTAATGTTTCCTCCTTAACTTTCACAGCAGCTTCCCTGGCAGCTCTGGCCGTCATCTAAACTGTCCGCATTCCGGCTTCTCCACGTTCACCTCCAAGAAAATGTGAGGAAGCAAACACAGCAGGACAAGCAGGACAGAGGGTGGGTTTCGAGAGGCAGCTGTTTGCCAGGTTAAGTTTTATATAACTATGATGCACTGACGGGGCATCTTGCCATGGGAGTCCATGATCAGACGGGTGAGAGCAGCATTCTCTCTTATTTATTCCAGGGCAGCGAACTGTGACATATGTTTCCCTAGTTCTAGTCTACATTGGTGTGTCTGCAGGAATAGGCCACTCGGGACCACAGGGACTCACATGCTGGGTCCTCCTGAGGTCTTGACATGTGATCGTGTTTCTTCACAGGTGTCTTGCTCTGCATAACAAAACACTTTTTGTTACCTTTTCTAAAATAACACATTAACTATTTATTTATTTATTTATTTATTTTGGAGACAGGGTCTTGCTTTGTAGTGCAGGCTGGCCCTGAGCTCACTGTGTAGCCCAGGCAAGCCTGAAACTCAGCAATCCTCCTGCCTCTGCCTCCCAAGTGCTGGGATGACAGGCGTGAGCCACCACGCCCGGCACTGTGGTATGTGCTATTGATGGCTGGTGGGCGTGAGTCACCACGCCCAGCACTGCATGTGGTCACCGGGATCGAACTCAGGGCCTTGCGCTTGCGAGGCAGGCGCTGGAACCACTGAGCTAAATCTCTGGCCCCACATTAACTATTCAAATAATATCTGTTCTGTGAATTTAGAAAAAAATAATATCTAGGGTAAGGAACTGACAGGCATGGCAGGTGGTGCTCAGCGATCCTACAAAATGTGACATATTATGGAAGGGGTGCCATGGGGGCACCAGAGACCACATGGGCAGAGGACTCTGCAAAGCAGCATGAAGGAGGGCACCTCCTCTGAGGGACAAAGGCCAGGCAGAGGCATTTACGGCTGCCAAGAATAAAGGAATGGCCGAGAATAACAAATTACCAGGAAACTCCTGATGGGCAAGAAAAAAGGAAAAGGCATCTAAGGAGAACGGAAAGGAAATGGGAAATGGGAGGACTATCCAGGGAAGGTCACCGGAATCAGTAATTTAGCCAATGAGTGACAGAAGACAGCATTAGTAGGAAGGGTGCAAAACGCAAGGGCTGGAGGAGTCCGGAGAGAGGCTGCAGAGGAAAGGGGCGGCGTGTCTCCACGGCGCGGGCTCCCCACGGGCCAGCCAAGGGGGCGGGCAGAGGGCTGCACCTACTCATCAGGGCTGTCGCCGGCTCTCGAGCTGAGTTCCCGCAGAGCTTCCCGGCAGCCAGGCTGGGGTCTGGCCGCACCCCCAGGGCAGAGGCCTGCGCGGGCCCTTCCTCAGCCTTCACTGACACCTGAAAGGGAAACACGGCTCCTGATGCAGGTGTAGGTGTGGCGGGTGCCGAGCATCACTCCGGACGGCGTCACCAGTCAGGGCACTCTGAATCGGTGGGAACTTCTTAGTTTAACAATGATGAGAAAAGCTCATGGCAGCGCTATCAGAGGTGGAGGCCACATTCAGGCCGGCGACAGTCTCACGCTACCACGAACAGTCCAATAACGTGTGTAACTTTCCCATGGCCCACGGAGCCAGACTTACAGTCAGCATAAACCAGCAGCAACTAAGGCAAGAATTGTGAAGTTTTAAGGGATGATACTGAAAAACCAGGAATTTAAGTGTTTTGGTGAAAAAAAAAAAGCTTAGATAAAAGATACTGTCACAACGGTCGACTCACTCAAAACATTTCTTGGCTATTTTAATACCATTTCTCACTATGGTTCAAGAGTACTTCAAGACAGTATTTCACTTACTGTACATATAACTAAACTGGCCACAAATATATAAGGGGTCTCCTTTATATAGTCTCATAAAGTCTTAGAACTAAAGTTTTAGAACTCTTTCTCTTTCAAACTTAGAACTTAATACAAGAGATTTACAAATTTCACTAATAAAGATTATTTTAAAAAATGTCGGACCAGAGGGTTAGCTCAGTGGTTCTGGCGCCTGCCTCGCAAGCGCAAGGTCCTGAGTTCGATCCCGGTAACCACATACAATGCTGGGCATGGAGACTCACTCCCACCAGCCATCAATACCACACACCACAGTGCCAGGCGTGGTGGCTCACACCTGTCATCCCAGCACTCGGGAGGCAGAGGCAGGAGGACTGCTGAGTTCGAGGCTTGCCTGGGCTACATAGTGAGCTCAGGGCCAGCAAGAACTACAAAGCGAGACCCTGTCTCCAAAAAAAACAAAAACAAACAAACAAAAATGCCAGGAGAAGATGGCAACATGGTGAATAGCAGATGAACAGCATGATGAACAGATGAACCGAGATTCAGTGTCTGGACACTGGAATGTAGCAACGTCAGGAAGAAAGGGTTCCTGGGATCCACCAAGGGCCCTGAGGGAGCACTCAAGTCCACAGGGCCCGCAAGTCAGACTTCAGCGCAGGACTTCTTTCCCCCCGAGCACTGACACACTGGCCGGGAAGGTCAGCTCAGACAGACACACTATGACCAGCAGCGATCGGGTGGAAACACAGCAGTGGATACACTGGACTACAGTGGCTGCTGTGCTGTTTGGGTTGAGACGCCTTCACTACGGGGGTGGTGACTGGCGGGCAGCCATCCTGTGGACGGGCCAAACGGTCTTGGAACCCAAAGCAACGGCGGGCGGGCTCCATCCAGGGGAGGCAGAACTGACTTTCAACTTTGCAGAAGGTCAAGGAGTCAAGTTCAAGTCAGCAGGAGGCGGAGATCAAACTAGTAGGAGACACAAGGAATGCTCCAAGGTGAACAAATCGGGTTCAAACTCACAGCAACAAACTAGCTTGAGCTTCAGAACTAAAGATGCAGGCCCCTAGGATTACTCACTTCCCTGCTATAAATATACAGCTGGCTCGTGGGTTAAATCCGCATGGACCCGGGCTCTGTGTGCCCAACTTGTCTACCAGTGAGACACAGACACTATTTGAACGTTTTTTTCTTTCTTTTTTTAAGTGTTTTGAGACAGGGTCTCGCTTTGTAGTTCAGGCTGGCTCCGAGCTCACTATGTATGTCATCCCGAGTGCTGGGATGACAGGTTGAGCCACCACGCCCAAACCAACGTATGTGGTTGCCAGGAACAGTGCAGGCACTGGAACCCCTGAGCTAGACCTCCGGCCCCCCATCTTCAGCTTCATATTTTAATCTTGCTAAAAGATGTCAAATATGCTCTCCACACACTCATACATGCACACAGACGTAACTGTGAGGTGACAGATATGCTAAGCAGCTGGTAGTAATCACTTCAGAGCGCGTACAAAAGGGAGAAACACAAATTGAGGACACAGAGAACTAAGCTCCTAGTAAGAAGTGCCGATCTCCTCCGCGCTCATCCACTCACCCTGTGGCACTCACCCCTCACGCCTCGGGGGAGCTGTGGAGACGACCTCTGCAGGGCAGCGAGCCCAGGCAGGAGCCCGAGGCTCCGACTCTCCAAAGAGGCTCCTTGATAGTCTCTCACCGCATCTTGCTCCTGAACGCAGAATGAGGCCTGGAGACAAAAAGATTCACCTTGAAAAGGCATCCTGGTGGGAACCAGAGCAAACGACAGTTAGGATTTCCCCAGGGGAACACAGAACAAGCCCCATTCAATTGTGTGAGGCAGGAGCAGGGGACACACTCCCTCATTCACTCGGCCTAGAAGGACTGTGTGCCTGATAGAAGCTGACCCCTATTCCACTGGGAGGCAAGAAAGACAATGGTCCCAGGACACACAACAAAGGCAGAATTCCTGGGCCAGAGACTTAGCGCAGTGGTTTAGGCGCCTGCCTCACAAACGCAAAGTCCCTGGTTCCATCCCCGGTAACCACATGCAACACCGGCTGTGGGGACTCACGCCCACCAGCCATCAGTACCACACACCACACTGCCGGGCGTGGTGGCTCAGGCCTGTCATCCCAGCACTCGGGAGGCAGAGGCAGGAGGACTGCTGAGTTCAAGGCTTGCCTGGGCTCCATAGTGAGCTAAGGGCCAGCCTGAACGGCAAAGCGAGACCCTGTCTCAAAAACAAAAGCCGGAATTCCTGAACGAGCGAGTGAAGGTTTCCTGAGGACTAGACCATGTGCACTGCCTCAAAATGTCTCCCACAAGGTGCACAGTAATTACAAAGGGGAAACAATAACTTTCTAATGGTGCAGTGACAGACACTGCCAGGTCCTCATCAGCAACAGAGAAAACTATCGGCGCTCCTCCTGAGAACACGTCACTTCTGTGGTACATATTCTCATCAAGATAGGTAACCTGGACCTAGTCATAAGAAAAGAACAACTAAATGTGATGCTGACCTATTTCCTGAAAGAAAGGACGTTCTGCCATACAGAGCAGTGGGCTGGGGAATGTGGTGTCATCTGGCAAGTGTAAGTAAGGTCCTGAGTTTGATCCCCGGCACCGCACACCACACACCACAGTGCAGGTGTGGTGGCTCACCCTGTCATCCCAGCACTCGGGAGGCAGAGGCAGGAGGATTGTTGTGAGTTCCAGGCTTGCCTGGGTTAATCAGTGAGCTCAGGACCAGCCTGAACTACAAAGCGAGACCCCGTCTCAAAAAAAAAAAAAAAAAAGAAAAGAAAAGCAGTGAAATAATAGGGCAAAATGTGAGCAGGGTTAGGACTATATGACAGTAGCATAATAGTTTTATTGGGTTTCCCTAAATTTATTATATTTTGGTTTTATAAGAAAATGTCTTTGCTCTTCAAACATAAATAGCAAAATATTTAAAGATAAAAGGGCAGCAGGGTGTGGTAGCTCATGCCCATAATCCCAGCACTCGGGAGGCAGAGGCAGGAGAATTGCTGTGAGTTCAAGGTTTATCTGGGCTACACAGTGAACTTCAGGGCCAGCCCAAACTACAAAGTGAGATCCTTCCTCAAAGAAATAAAAATAAAACAAACAAAAAAAGGACAGAATGTCTGCAATTACTTCTGAAATACTTCAGGAAAAAAAAAAAGTGTGCCCACATGCATAAGCTCAAAGAAATAACTTGCTTCACAAGAGCACAGGGTGGGCACATCATCAAACAAATGTTAATGCTTGTAGAGAATCTACAGGGGAATCTAGCTGAAGTGTACACAGGAGTTTCTGTGCGCCATTCTTCCAATACATTCGCAAGTTACAAATAATTTCAAAACAAATAGCACGAGACACACACCCTCCATTTCTTCACCCACCACCCCACCCATCACCTGCTGGCCTGCGTCTCCACGTCCTGCTGCTAGATTCTCTAGCACTGCCACGGCCTCTTCCCCACTCTGTGGAGGATACATCTGCACCCAGGCCTGATGCTCCGCGGGCAGGATGGCCAGGAACTGCTCCAGCACCAGCAGCTCCAGGATCTGCTCCTTGCTGTGCATTTCTGGCTGCAGCCACTGGTAGCAGAGCTCGCGGAGTTGAGCCAAAGCCTCCCGCGGACCAGGCGCCTGTCGGTAGCAGAACTGCCGGAACTGCTGGCGGCAGAGTTCTGGAGCGCGGGGGCTGTGCACCCCTGAGCCAGACGCCTGCTCACACGTGGTGTCTTCCACCTTCACTTTCAGGACGCTGTCTTCATTTTCAGGAGTGGAGCCCGGCAAAGCTTCATACATGTTGAGCTTAGAAGCTGCAGAAAAGGTCACTTCACTGATGTCTCCACTTCAGAAATGTTTTTTCCGAATGTACATCTGAAGTATAAGAATGATTCACAATACACAAATCACAGAGCTCCAAAACCCTATGTAAGTCTGTTCCCAGTACAAATAATACTGAAAAGCTGAGGCTGCTTACCTCTATTATAATTACAATTAATCAGAAGTACTTTGTGATCATGGAGAGTAAACGCCGAGGCAAGGGAGGCAGAATATGAGGGAAGAACCGGTGACAGTAAGAAGGCTTGAGCTGGGCATGGAGGCACACACCTGTAATCCCAGTACTTGGGAGGTAAAGGCAGGAGGATCTCTGTGATTTTGAGGATAGCCTGGACTACGTAGTAAGTTCAAGACCAGAGTGAGACACTGACTTAACAACAAAGACCCACTCAAATCTTTATCTGGCTCCAATTTGAGTTTTACACTCTGTTTTTTGGTTCTTTTTCATCTCTAGTGAATGAACTCAGGGCCTTCACACTGAGCTATATACCAGGCCTTGTGTGAAAGGTCTCACTGAGTCAGGCATGGTGGCTCACGCTTGTAATCCCAGCATTTGGGAGACAGAGGCAGAAGGATTGCTGAGGGTTCGAGGCTTGCCTGGGCTACAAAATGAGTTCAGCACCTGCCTGAACTACAAAGTGAGACCTTGTCTCAAAAAACTAAAATAAAACTAAAAAATAAAATACTAGTCAACTTGTACTTTGGACCAACAACAAACATTCTCAGCAAACTTGGAATCCAACCAACACCCTACTAAAGGGATATGTAGCCACTTTCTACAAAGATGGGTTTTGAGGAATTTAAAATGCAAAACAGACATTTTGTTCTCTAAAATCTGTTTCCTTGATGCTCTGTGCGCCGAGCCTAAGTTCCAATTGGTCATTTTAAGTTCATGGAGCCACTGACACTGATTAGGTAGCCTAATAACTGAGAAATTCCTGAGCTCTTCTTCCATCTAATTAGGTCTGCAGTGAGGGGCTGCCCATGTGGCCAACCACTCAGGGCCCTCCTGGAAATCCAAGAGCTATTCATTTTTCCAATAAAATTTTCCAACTTCCTTACTTGGTTCTCGAATTCATTCTCAAGTAGAATAGAAGAAATAAAAGGTAGAAAGGAAATCAAGGTTTTAAACATTGTACTTCAAAGAAAAACTGCAACCCCAGGACACAACCTGGTTTATTTACTGTTTTTCTCCTTTTCCCAAAACAGCAAACCTGGGCAACTTCCTTGCAGCTGCGAAGGGTTGAGGCCATTCCCTTCAACTTGCAAATGGTCCCATGAATAGAGCACACTTCCCCTCACTGGAGGGCCACCCTCTCGGACCCCTAAGACTAAAACTAAAACCCAGACTAGATAGTAAACTCCAGAGATTCCCACTTCCTAAAACACATCCAAGTTCCCAGTTGTATTGTGCCTCACTGAGCACCCGAACTCCACTCCTGAGTGGGTCCAAGCCTCTTTGGTCCTTACACTACTGCATCCAGAAAATACCTTTTCCGGACAGGCCCTACATGCTTATTTTAAAGGAAAGAGTTAATTTTCTTACTTCAGCCTTCAGACTCCTCCCATGATAGTGACAATTCCTCGATGTGGTGAGAACACGAATTCAACACATCTGACAGTTAACACATTGTAAGTTATTTTCCCTGCTACAACCCACAACTAATTGCCTGGAGCTTGGGAGAAATCGCTACTACTGAGGACAGAAGTCTTTTATCGTGATTGTTGTGGTGTGAAAGCAGACAAAGTTCAAAAACAAAAATTTCAGCCAGGCGTGGTGGCTCACTCGGGAGGCAGAGATAGGAACATTGCCTCAAGTTCGAGACTTGCCTGGGCTACATAGTGATCTCAGGGCCAGCCTGAACTACAGAGCGAGGCCATGTCTCAAAATAATCTAAAAAGAGAAAGAAAAGTTTCAAATACTCTGTGAATAAATTCAAACTCTCCAGGATATGCTCTTTGCTGGGTCGTACTGACTTGTCATTTGATTTATTAAGCACCTCATTATTTTCGCAGACTAAAGCTACATCTAGAACAAAAGACAAGAGCTTCTTCCTTCCTTCCAAAAACCGTGGTCTTACCAAATTCCTTGAGTCACCGCCAAGCTGACTACTCAGTTTTTCCCACCCATCTTTTTCTCGGCCAGGACCACCCTTGTCATGTAAATTCCCAAGCTCCAAGCGAAAGCCACCTGCCTCGTTCGTGGATAATGGTCTCCTCACCAGCCCAAGCCTAACGTGCACAGGGGAAAGTCCGGTGTCCTCGCAACCAACGCGGACTCCACGCCCACCTCCCCGCGTCCGGGCCCCCAATACGGACCGCTGCGCCCCATCCCCGCACCTCGCCAGCAGGTTTTCCTGGCCAGCGCATACCTGATACTCCGCAGACACTGCTGGACTTCTCGCCGAGCTGAGGTGCCTGTGCTGAAGTGCCAGGAACCGGGCTCAAGGCGGAGAACACTTCCAGCAGCCGGGCTCAGAGCTACAGACATTTCCCGTGCGGGGAGAAGGCGACAGAAGCACTTCCGGTAGCGGGCTGCGTGCAGCGGGACACTTCCTGCGGCTGCGCTAGCCACGGAACTACTTCCGGAAACTACTTCCGCTCGCCATGTCTCCAGCCCGGCTTCTGGCCGATTCCGAGCCTTTCTAGCATCGTGGCCCTCATCTCTGTGGTGCCCCGGGAGGAGCCGCCGCTACCCTTTGCGGGGTGGGGATGGGGGGGGTGAGAGGGGATTTCTGCCTGGCCCAAGCACATTTCTGTAAATCATTTTAGTTAAAAATTTGCAGGGTGGGGAAGAGAAAAATCTGCTAGGGACCTCATGGGCTGGAGTAAAAAGTAGAGCAGTAGTTAAAACATGCAAACCGAGTAAATTACACAGATTACACACTCAAGGAAAGCTCAAAATGCATGAAAAGTCTCCTCAGAGGGAACCACTGTTAATATGTATGTTTAGTGTCTACCACATAGTGGCACTCAAACACTTTAGTCAAAAGTATTTGTGTATCTTAAACCACCAATTTTCCATGTTATTTTTTGAGATCTTTCCCATTGTGTTTGTTTTAAGCTGAAGGGCACCGCACTGTATTGGTGTATCGCAATCCTCAGCCACTCCTACTGAAGTATATTTGTTGTAACCTCCACTCCCCTGACACCGGGAATTGAACACCAGGGCCTTCACACATCTCTAGCCTTGAGATCTTTCTGCCTCAGCCTCCCAGAATGCTGAAGTTACAGCATGTGACACTATGCACGGCTGTTATTTTTCATTATAAGTAATACTGTAGGGAACACCATTTAGTATCTACATTCTTTTATACGTTTGATAAATATTACACATTGGGACTGTCATAAGATGTATTTAAAAGGTGATATAGCTCTCTATTACAATATTTTTAAAGGAACTGCTGCTTAAGAGACTCAGCAAAGGAGGTACTCACAAAACCAGAACTGTAAGTGATCAATTAACACGTGAAAAGATGTCCAATATACTAGCAAAAATATGAAACACTTTTTTTTTGACAGGGTCTCGCTTTGTAGTTCAGGCTGGCCCTGAGCTCACTGTGTGGCCCAGGCAAGCCTCGAACTCAGCAATCCTCCTGCCTCTGCCTCCCTGTGGGGAGCAGACCCTGCTGGAGGAGACTTTTCAGGCCTGGAGATCTGCACTGGGTGCTGCACCAACTAGCAGTTGCGAGATCTGCACTATGCCAAACAGTGCTGCCCAGCTCCCAAGATGCTCTGCGACCTCTGGATCACTGCACTGGGAGGCCTGACTGAGAAGGTAAACGACTTCTGATTTGGACCCCTGACCTCTGTTTCTCAAGCTGGCGACATGTTGTTTTCCTTCCCGTTGCTGTGTAGGTTAGGACTGAATTCTAAGAGTTAATTGTGTGCCAGTTGACATCCTTCTCCTGTTTGTGTACTGATTTCCCGAATGCTTTGTTCCTGTTCTTCTTCCCCTATAAGATAAAATGTAACCATTTTTGAGGCCATGTGGGCCCTCTGAAAAAGTATAAATACAACCTGCTCAATAAACGGGTGCCTGCTCAGTATTGACTGAGAGGTCCTCCCGAGCCCATTTTCCTGTCTTCTCTTTTCTTAATCCGCGCCCCTCGGCTTCATGACCCTGCTCTTTTGTCCGGCTGGCTCTGGCACCTCCCGAGTGCTGGAATGACAGGCGTGAGCCACCATGCCCGGCACTGTGGTATGTGGTATTGATGGCTGGTGGGCGTGAGTCTCCATGCCCAGCTTTGTGTGTGGTTACCAGATCGAACTCAGGGCCTGCTTGCGAGGCAGGCGCCGGAACCACTGAGCTAAATCTCTGGCCCTGAAACACTTTTTTAAAAATAGACCCAGTAAGTTTTGTTGATTGGGTGCTGGGGATGGAACCCAGGAACATGCTACATCCCTGTCAGCCGTGCCCCAAATCAACAGGAAAAAGCCACAGCAGCTTCCCTGTACATGGGCCAAATGGACTGAGAATGTGCTGCACAAGCCCCTGCAGCCAGCAAGTCTAGTAACTACACCTGTTAGAGAAGTCCGCCCTTACCAGCCACGTCATAAAAGTTCCTTCTGACTACAGCCCTTTCCCCTAAATATATGTAAGTACAGTCTCCCTTCCCTTCTGGCTCGTCTCTCTTCAAATGTTAGCCCATCCACTCATGGCTGAAATCTTTCCCTGATAAAGATTCCTAATTTTGCCCCCTAGTTAGTCTCTGTTCACTGGAATAAAGTTTTCTTTTTCTCACAAGAGACTTTTTTTGGCTTTTGGTTTGACAAATGGATTCTTTTTTTATTGGCTTTTTGAGACAGGGTCTTGCTTTGTAGTTCAGGCTGGCCCTGAGCTCACTATGGTGCCCAGGCAAGCCGCCACGAACTCAGCAATCCTCCTGCCTCTGCCTCCCGAGTGCTGGGATGACAGGCGTGAGCCACCACGCCCGGCACTGTGGTATGCGGTGTTGATTGCTGGTGGGCGTGTCTCCACGCCCAGCATTGTATGTGGTTACCGGGGATCGAACTCAGGACCTTGCGCTTGCGAGGCAGGTGCCGGAACCACTGAGCTGACCCTCTGGCCCCGACAAATGGATTCTTTATAACAACCCTCAGTTCTTTTTATTTTTTGAAACAGGCTCTTACTCAATTGCCAGGTGAATCTTGAACTTGTGATCCTCCTACCTCAGCCTCCCAAGTAGATAAGATTGTAACTGTGACATTGCTGGGAAGAATTGGCCTCATTTAATTACCTATTCAACTACTGAAAGGCATCCAGCTTCCTTCTAAGTTTTGGCAAGTATGACTATAATTCTATCAGCGTCTTTCCTGCCTTCCCCAAAGTTTTGGCCAGAGGTACAAGCACTGGGAAGGCAGGTGAGAATGCTAACAAAACTGGCAAAGTATCTTTTAGCCTGCCATTTTTTCCCATTTTCCAAGTGATGGCTGAAGCCAAGGTCTCAAACCCTGCTGGCACAGAACAGGATGGGAAGCAGCATGGTCAAAGCCTCAGGCCCTAATGACAGCATGGACCCACCCAATGCACCAGTCCTGGCCCAATTATCTCCAACCCTTTATTAGAAAGGAAAAGCTTGACAAGGTCTCTCCTGTTTTCTTACTTTTAAACTACATGCCACTGAACTTCTAATCACTCTGAGGGCTCGGCCAACTCACACAGCCAGGCTGACAAGTCCGTCTTCCAGGCACAGCGTCCCAGGCAGCTACCAACCAGTGAGAGCTGTGCTTGCGAGCCGACTCCTCTAACCATGTTACTCTTAATCATTCACACTGATACAGAGATCGTGACCTCCTCCTGAAGCTGCCTTTACTCCTTTCAGTAAATTCTAAAACGTTTAAAAACTGCACCACTAAACCAGTCATGGTGGTGCACACCTGTAATCCTAGCACTCAGGAGGCTGAGGTAGGAACGTTAGTTTGAGGCCAGCCTGGGCTACACAATGAACTTGAGGTGAGCCTGAAATATATAGCATGGCCAGCTCAAAACCCATAAAACAAAACAAACAACACACCTGCAATATTAAAAGGAAAACGTCTGGTTTCTTTCACTGGACATTTATTGAAGAATGTCTATCCAGCAGTCACTGTATCAGCACTGAAGGTGTAAGTACAACAATTGCTACCGATGAGATGAAGCCTGCAGTTTAAACGACTCATGAAATCTCGTCCACAGTGCAAGTCAACTGAGCTGTACCTGAACCAATGAGATGTAGAGGTCACAGCAGTGGCGCTGGAAATGTCAAGTCACACAAGGACAAGCAACGACAGTTCACCAGAAAAGTTCCTCTTTGCTTTCTGCACTGCTCCTACTGTATGTATGGGGGTGGCGGAGGGGGTAGCGCCAGTGGAGGAGAGAAGTCTGCGGCCGCAGGCTCCAAAGCACCCACTCGCCCTGTTTTCCAGCAGTCGCTGAACCCGCGGACCTCCGGCCGGCGGCCGTCCTCAGAGCCGTCGCGGAGCCACCGGCCTCACGGAGCTCTGCACAAGCGGCAGCTCGCGCATCAGGCTTCTCTGAAGTCCCACAGCAGAGGCTGCAGTCGGCTCTGGGCGCACAGCGCCGCCGCCGCGGTCCTCCACCAGCTTCGAGGAACACAGGAGGGCAGGGAGGCCCACGGCTTCCCACCTGCCCCGAGCACGGTCCGGCACCGGGCGGCCCGGGCTTCCAGCGCGCTCTCTGTGCGTCCAGTCCCGCGGACGGCCCCGGGGAGAAGGCGCGCGTCAGGCCAGCCCGCCTCGGTGGTGATGTCTCTGGTGCTGAAAGAGCCCGGACTTCTGCCGGAAGGCGTCTCCACACTCGGCGCAGCGGTAGGGCTTCTCTTCGTTGTGGATTCGCGTGTGCTGGTCGAGGTGCGAGTTCAGCCGGAAGGCCTTCTGGCACACTCCGCACGTGAACGGCTTTTCCCCAGTGTGAATCCTGTGGTGCCGGATGAGGTCTGAGGTCAAGCTGAAGGCTTTGCCGCACTCGTTACAGCGGTGGCTTCTGGAGTGACTGTGGATTCTCTGGTGGTGGGTGAGGAGCAGGGCCTGGCTGAAGGTTTTCCCACACTCCTTGCACTCGCAGGGCTCCTCCTGGCTGTGGATCCTGTGGTGTCGATTAAGGTGAGAGCTGCGCCTGAAATTCTTCCCGCAGTGGATACACAGAAAAGGTTTCTCTCCAGTGTGGATCCTGAGATGTTCCAAAAGGCCGGCATTCTGGCTGAAGACTTTCCCACACTCTTTGCACTGATAAGGCTTCTCACCAAGGTGGATTTTCCGATGTCTGACCAGGTGTGAACTCCTCTGGAAGACTTTGCCACACTCGTGGCACTGGTGGCCTTTCTCCCTTGCGTGGGGCTCCTGATGCCCAGGAGGCGCCGAGCTCTGACACGCTGCCGAGTCGCGGACGCTTCCCCCTGTGTGAGCGCGCGCGTGCTCGGTCGCGGCTGGGGGCTGAGGCTCGCGCCGCCGGCTCTCCGAGCTGGAGCCCCCCCGATGAGCCTTCAGGGGCGACCCCTCGGCTCCGCTAGGGCCTGTCGTCACGAGCTTGCCGTTCTCAATCTGAACCTCCTCGTCTGAAACATTAAATGTGTATCACTAATTACTTGGGGTTTTGGCACGTAGGGAAGGAATCTGCAGCTAGGAGGAAAAGAATGTGAACAAAGTGGGGTATGCAGAGTAAAACTACTGCAGCTTCTCGTGTTTGCGTTACACATCCATGGAACTGCACACAAGGCAGTTTATAGTGCCCCCTTTGGGGGAAAGTTAGGGAGCTGTGCTTAGAGGTGACTATTTTCTTTCTTTTTTTGAAATACTGGAATTCACTATGTGGCCCAGGCTGCCCTTGAACTCACAGCAATCCTCCTGCCACAGCCTCCTGAATGCTGGCTTACAAACATGTACCCAGCTCCGATTTATTTCCAATAGTTTAAATTTTACCATATGATACCAACAGAAAAGATCTAGGAAAGCAAACCCACTGTATTAAACATCCTGACTATATTTTTAAAAACGATTTGTCATGTAGGGCCAGAGATTTAGCTTAGTGGTTCTGGCACCTACCTAGCAAGCGCAAGGTCCCTAGTTCGATCCCCTGTAACCAGTACCACAATGTTGGGTGTGGTCGCTCATGCCTGTCATCCCAGCACTCAGGAGGCAGAGGCAGAAGGATTGCTGAGTTCGAGGCTTGCCTGGGCTATATAGTGAGGCCAGGGCCAACCGGAACTACAAAGCAAGACCCTGTCTCCAAAAAAAAAAAAAAAAAAAAAAAAATTTGTCATGTAGAAAATAAAAAGCGAGGGCCACTAAGGAAGCAAAGGGACACTAAGAAGTCAATTTAACTAAGAATGAAAAAATCTAGACATAGTATCAATTTTATCCACTACTGGTATCTATATAATTCTAGAAAAGTAACAAGTCTTCTAAGCTCCTAATATTCAATGTGTCTCAAATACGGGATGAATAGACCTGAGGGTAACATGCTCACAAAAATGCCGGGGCCTTTTTCCTGGTTCTGCCTGTGTGGATCAAGAAACCTTTTCCCGCTCAGGGCTTAGTGATTTGTTCCTATACCTGTCTTCCCCGCCACTGCCCTCAAAACCTCAACAGGCTGTGAACAGAAGCAAAGCAGACTTCATTTTCACTAGCATAGCTAATGGCACATAAACAAACGTAGCTGATAAACAAGTCTTTGATGAATAAATGGCTTCCATTTGAAGAGTGGAATGATTTGACAATGAAGAAAAACATGCTCAGACACACAGGCAGAAGAGCGAAAAGAGCAGCCTTCTAGGTTATGTCTTTAAGGCCTGAAGTCTAACAGGGATACAGTTTAAGAATGAGAGAGCAATACGGGTAACTGGTAGGAAAATCAGACAAGATGACTCTAAGTAACACTAATAAACTAATAGTAAGTCTGAGCAAGACAGAGGCGGCAGGTAACTAGAGCAGATGAGAGCCACGAGTCCAAGTGAGGAGGTGAGCAAGGAGACGTTAGCGACAGGCACACGTGAGGGAAGGTGAGCCAAGTTAACACTAGTTCACGTCATCTGCGATGCAAAGTAGTGATCTCCACTGGCAGAAGTGAGAAACTAAGAGACAGGAATGAAAGATTCTTTTCTAATAAAGACATGCAACTAAAAGGAAGGAGAAACGTTACAATCCAAAAATAACTTGCACTTCAAATATAAAGTAACATTTTCACTAGACCTACAGGGTAAGGAACATTTTCGAGAACTCTGGATATTACTCTCGCTCTGTGAACTTGTTCCGAAAAGGCAGGCCCTCCCGTCAGCCGCTTGGCTTGGGGGCTGCCCAGCCCCCGACCCTTCAAACAGACCCCCACACAAGGAAGCAGACAGCAGGGAAGCGACTGCTGTGGTCCGGACCCCAGCCTCTCCCAGACCCTCGGGTGTGGACAGCGTGCTTGCCAGCTAAAGGTGTCACTGGGAGGCGGGGGAACGTGAGGAGGCAAGCCCTAGCGGGAAAACCGCTGGGCACGGCCCCCAGAGGTACATTCTGTCTTCCTCCGCCAGCCCTGGGTCACCCTCCGTGAGGTGAGTGGTCTTCCTCTGCCACACTCTGCACTGTGATGTCAACAAGGCAACCAGGTGAACATGGACTGAAAATCCTGAAACCATTAGCTAAAATAAATAAAGGACAAGCCTTTCTTTAAGTGGTTTACCCCAGGTATTTTGTCATAGCAACAGAAGTCGACTAACCCATGAGTTGCTGCTGTGATTACATCTGACACTGTGGTTCAAAAGCTTTTGGAACTGCTTCATGGGAAGAGTTTGGAAAGCTTTGGATGTGCACCTTAGAGCCCGGTGATGGAGCTCATGGCTGATTCTGCAGTGAGCTCAGAAGACCAGAGTGCTGAAGGGATGCAGACAAAAAAGTGTACTTCTGAGTTTCACACAGAAATAAGGACTTCATCAGGAATCACACTAGAACTTATGTACGTTGTCACGGCAAAGAACTTGTCTACAATTTGTTCATGCTCTGGGAACTTGTACGAGGAGCCTGAATTTAAAGGTGACAGCCTAATCTATCTAGTGGAGAAAATTTCAAGACAGCACAGCATTCACCCTATAGGATGGGTACTGCTGTCTGATTTTAGCCAGATCTACAGTAAGAACCAGGAGCAAACAAGTAGAGCAGGAAAAAAAAGTAGAGCAGAAAGATCCGAAAAACCTGCAGTCTGAGAGGAAAGGAGCACACGTGAAGTTGGGCAAAGGATGGCATGACTGCTGATGAGATCGATGCTACTAAAAAGAGCCACGCACCGGCAGCAGGACAACAGGAAAGACCCTTTGGCCACCCCTCAAGAATTGGCCACATCCTACAGATAACAAGCACAAGGTTTAAAAGTGTAAACTCTCTTCAGAGACCACCAGGCACCCCTGTTCAGAAACAGCCACCCAAGAAAGCGTTTGCTCAGAATTCGTTTCACCATGCTCAGCCATTCAGGCACTGAAGTCACGGTCTAAAGGGGCAGCTACTACTTCAGTTGGCAGAAGATCTTAGTGTCATCCACGGTGCCGATTTTTTTTTTTTTGAGACAGGGTCTTGCTTTGTAGTCAAGGCTGGCCCTGAGCTCACTATGTAGCCCAGGCAAGCCTGGAACTCAGCAATCCTCCTGTCTCTGCCTCCCAGAGTGCAGGGATTACAGGCGTGAGCCACCACGCCTGGCACTGTGGTATGTGGTATTGATTGCTGGTGGGCGTGAGTCACCAGGCCCAGCACTGTATGTGGTTACCGGGGATCAAACTCAGGACCTTGCGCTTGCGAGGCAGGTGACGGAACCACTGAGCTAAATTTCCAGTCCCAGGACTTTTCTGTGTTTAATTCATTCCTACAGTCTAGAGAAGGCTAGTAAGGAGAAGATCCAGATTCACTTTTGTTTAGTGTACGGAGTGAAGCTATTTTATATATTTTGCTTAAGGTAGAGAATACAGGATCTTTCTCATTTTACATTTGTGGAAACTCATTGACTACTACAAAGAGTATATTTTGACTGATGAAAGTTATACTTCAATAAGCTTGATCCCAAAACAAAACACAAAGCACCACACGTGTTGGAGCAGGACTCAGAGGGTCCTACACACCCTACCCCACCTCCAGTCGAGAGAGGCAGCCCAGGTCTTACCCTCCTCTTTCTTGGGCTTCTGACCTTCACACGCAGGCACGAGCTGCTGTGCCTGCACTGCTCTTCGAAGGCCTGGCACTTCCACGCGCAGTAAGTTCTTCTTTTCCTGGTCTGGCTCCTAGAGACGATGAAGTACACGGAGAGACAGATACATGTAGGTTCGGGAAACTGTCCTTCAGATCAACACTCAGTGTTGAAAATGAAACAGAGAAACCCCAAAAAGGAAAAAGGGAAAAAGGATAGGTACACTGGAGACCTTCAACTTCTCCCAGAGGAGAAGCGAGCTGCAAAGAAGCCTCAGACTGCAAGGAAGCAAAGCTTAGCACTTCTCCACCCCCTGCTGCACTCACGCCCCAGTCTGAACAGAAGTCTTGGTTCCTGCAGAGCATGTCTGACCTTGACTTCCTGCTGGCCGCCTGCGCCCAGGTCCAGCTGCACGTCCTCCAGGGCAGCCACCAGGGCCTCCCCACTCTCAGGATGCTTCTCCTGCACCCGGGCCCGCAGCTCCGCGGGCAGGATGGCCAGGAACTGCTCCAGCACCAGCAGCTCCAGGATCTGCTCCTTGCTGTGGGTCTCCGGCCGCAGCCACTGGCGGCAGAGCTCGCGCAGCCGGCGCAGCGCCTCCCGGGGCCCTGCGGTGTCTTCGTAGCGCAGCTGCCTGAACTGCCTGCACAGCGGCTCCTGGCCCAGGCCTCTGCCGTGGCCTTGCAGCGGGAGTCCCTGTCCCAAGCAGAGGAGCTGTCACAGGGCTGAACTACTGCTTCTGCTAACAGCCCTGAGTGTTACCTCGGCCTCTTCTGTCTCCTTTGGCACCTCAAACTGAGTCTGATTCCTGCTCAACTCTACGCACAGTGAATCACTCAAAACCTGGTCATCCCAGGTCCATCAGCCCTAAATTCACCCCCCTCTCTGGGGCCCCTTCAAGGCTAAAAACACCAAGACTCTAGGCACAGAGCGTCCCGAAGGCATCTCACCCAGTGGTGGGAGCGAGCCTGCCCCAGCCAAGCGTGATCACCCCAGCGTGGGCATCAAGACGCCTCTGGCCCAAGGAGAAGCAGTCACTTCCACGGGACCGGCCACCCGCTGCGGCGATAACGACCCGCCTACTGCCTGCAATGCTGCTGCAGAACCCGACCGAGATAATAACCAACCAGCCCAGGGTGCCCGCTGCCCGCATGTACTTCTCACCCCCATGTTTGTCCTCACCCTGCACGATGCTGAACTCACCAGCGCCTCAAAGAGAGGGCTTAGGACCTCACGCCCAACCGACTCCGTGTTCCTCCCGAACAGTAGGTTCCTGACTTGCTTTACCTCCACTGTCTCTCTCTGACTGGCCTCGTGGGGCGGTGGGTGGCCGACTCCGCCTGCCCGGACCCCGGAGTCAGGCTCTGGCCAATCCCCAGCAAGGCCCCGGTCTTCCTTCACAACCCGAGGCGCCCCGGACTCAGGGCGCCAGGCGGCGCTCACCGGTGCGGTAGCCATCCCCGGCGCCAGGCTGCTGTCCCTGCTGCGCAGAACCTCTCCGGGTGGTATCGTGAAGGGTGCCTCTAAAAGTACAGCAACGAGACTATGTAATAACCACAGTGATCACCCCTTCTTACATTTATAAATTTGCTATTTAACTACAGTTGCTTTCCTCTGAAACAGCCCTTCCTAAGCATATACACAAAATTTAAAAACTCACAGAATGCTGTCAGCCAACATGGCAGCAATAATAATTTTTTAAAATGAACATTTTATAACCCTCAATATAAGTGATTCATACGAGGCCCATAAATGCTACAAACGCTGGGTAACGAGTGAAAGAGCAGGGTTTTGTCCACCTCCGGAACCGCCATGCGGACTGTGTGTTCGTCACACGGGAGGAGCTCTCTGGGAGCCACGTGCTCAGGCCGACGTCCGAGGCAGCGGCCCAGCAGACAGCGGACACCACGTGCCTTGTCCTCTACTTAGCACTTTTCTAAACATGTTTACCAAGAATCTAGTGAAATGGAAATTGAGATAAATCCAGCATGTAATTCATTTACATGTGACAACAAAATATTACATGTGAATTTTTTAAAAAGCTCAGAAATGTTTTTTTCAAATACTCTTTGAAGAATTCAGAAACCTGACTTTGAACGATGTAGCAGAACAGGGTCGGCACACTACAGCACAAGAGACCCAGTGGGGCCTGAGGCTTGGTTAGGCCTCTGCACGCAGCGGGGACACAGCAGTGGCCTCAGGGGCAGAGCCGGGAATGCTCCGTCTGGCCCTTCGCAGAAAACAGCTAAAACCCAGCACAGAATTCCCTCAGACGCAGAACAGTTTGTGGTTATGAAAAAGAATATCTTGGGCCGGAGATTTGGCTTAGTGGTTCCAGCGCCTGCCTCGCAAGCGCAAGGTCCCCGATTCAATCCCCGGTAACCACATACAGTACTGGGCATGGTGGCCACGCCCACTGGCAATCAGTACCGAATACCACAGTGCCGGGCGTGGTGGCTCACGCCTGTCATCACAGCACTCAGGAGGCAGAGGCAGGAGGATTGCTGAGTTGGAGGCTTGCCTGGGCTACACAGTGAGCTCAGGGCCAGCCTGAACTACACAGAGAGACCCTGTCTCAAAAAAACCAAAAAGCATATCTTTACTTTCAGAAGATGCGTGCTGCAATTTACTTTCAAATGTCTCTGGTGGAACAGTTGGTAAAGTGACAGAAAATGCAAATAGAGCAAAAAACTAACAACTGCTGGTACATGAAGGTATTAAACATAGTCTCTGGGCCGGTGTGGCACCACTGAGCTCCATCCCTGGTCCCTGTTTTGTTTTGTTTTTTGACACAGTCTCGCTTTGTAGTCCAGGCTGGCCCTGAGCTCACCGTGTAGCCCAGGCAAGCCTGGAACTCAGCAATCCTCCTGCCTCTGCCTTCTCAGTGCTCGGACGACAGGCGTGAGCCACCGCGCCTGGCCGGTTTTGTTTTTTGAGACAGGGTTTCAGTATGTAGTTTGGACTAGCTTGGACTCCCAGTAATCCTTCTGCTTCCAGGTGTGCACCACCACACCTAGCTCCAGAAATCTTAAGTGGAATAAAGTGCTTACTATCATGAAGCAGTTGTTTGCTGTAACTACTATGGTAACTGCTTACGTAACCAACATGGGCCATGGACCAAGCGCCACGGTGAGAAGAACCACAAGTTGCTGGCAGAGTGAGATGAAGCGCCTGCTTCTCAGTAGCAGGTCACAAGAAGCTGCCTGTACGGGAAAGACACTCAGCTGGGAAATGAAACACAAAATGGCTTCACAGACAGAAGTCTGAGCATAGAAGTGTTGGGTCTTCAGCACAGTAGTTATTATGCTGGGAAACCCGGTAAACATCTGTATGTAAAGAAGAGAACTGAAGAGGAAGTGGAGAGATGAAGAAGAATAAAGATGGTATCCAGACAACCAAGGAAGTCTATTTCATAAGTATATGGTGGTAGAAAAGCCTCCAGGCCTCAGGCAAGCCTGACTTCCAAACCAGCCCTGTCCCTTAGAAACCATGTTACCTCATCCTCCCACAGACCTAGCTTACTCATTTGTAAAATGGCACAGAGATTTTGAGGTAAATAAGTAATTATAATAGAAATCACTGTTAAATAGAGTAAGAAAGCAGGGGTCAAGAGTCATATGCTCCAAGAATGTCGAATGATTTAACGTTTGACACACACAATTACAAACACTGAGGGGCCAGGGATGTGGCTCAATGGTGCCACCACCTGCCTGGCAGTGCAAGGTCCTGAGTTCAATCCCAGGTACCACAGAAAAAAAAAGCACAGGTACCACTAGTGATCTCCGGGGAGACAATGCCAGGAGGGCACGGGGAGAACTGCCTGCCTGCCACAGGAAACAAGAAAGTGCAAAGAGTGACAAGAATACTCTTTCATAAAGAACAGACGGAAGGACAGAAACAGGGAAGAAACTAAGAAGGGTGAGGTAGCCAGGAGGGTATCTGTGACCTCGTCCTTGTGCTGATGACTGACTTCTGAGGCCAGATAGCTCAAGTGACAGACTTGTCATTTCTTCAACCTTCCTGGTACCTCGAAACCCCACAGAAGCCAACACGTCAGAGATGAACTCAGATAACCGAACATCATGCCCTGGAGCAGGTCTTTCTATTCCAGACTGAGCCACTCTAGACTCTCCAAAACAATGAGACGAGTCTCTGCCAGACGCGAACATCTGCCTCTGGAACAGTGTGCGTGTCGGGAGGGGATGAGACGGACGCTGTGAGTGGCTGTCCCTGGCTAGGCTCCGGGTATATCTTGGTGTTTTACGCTTCTGGATGTGCGCATGTTAACAACCCAAGCTGGTGCTATTCTCGTGGTACTGCAGACCGAACCCAGGGCCTTCATGCTACGCTACATCCCAAGCATTGTTTCTTAATCTTGATAGAGTTCATTAGTAAATTTGTCATAAACTTGTGATTCTCCTGCCTCAGCCTTCTGACCTCCTGGGATTACAGGTGTGTCCTATCTGATATATATATACAAATTTTTGTCAAAAAAATAATTAATCCAGGTGTGGTGGTACACACCTATAATCTCAGCCCTCAGGAAGCTGAGGCAGGAGGACAGCTAGATTAAGGCCAGCATGGAATATATCATGAAACGCTGTCTAACCCAATCCCCCAAGATTTCAATTCTTTTTTTCTTTAACAGTACTAGGAGTCAAACTTAGGACCTTGAGCTTGCCAGGCAAGCATGGTGCTGAGCTATATCCCCACCCCATGACTTTAATTCTTAAAAGTCAAATGCTAGTATCTTTATTTTTGCACTACCATGCCTGAGTTCATACTAATAATCTTAAAGGAGATAGAAAGTCTAAGAATGAGAGACTGAAAATGTAAATAAGTCCTTAAATGTATGACAGACACTGTGAAATAGAAAAGATCCTAAGCGGAATGGGGGATAGGGGTAAGTAACGAGGGGGAAATAAAAAACTGTGATGGTTAAAAAAAGGGGAAAACAAATTAATATAGGGGGTTGTGGGGTGGGTAGAATGGGATAAAATGAGAATTAAGTTGTGTCATATACTGGTACAAATTCTCAATGTTGAGTGTGATCATGATGTGTATATAAAATGTACCTATGTCACAATTTAAAATTTAACAAAAAAGAAAAGTTGAAGAAAGTGAAGATTTTTAGCCAGAAAATTAGTTTGGTATTGTCATTATTAATTTTATGTTTCAACTCTGTGTGATAGGTGCATATATACCATATTGGTCAAATATTATTCTGGATTTGTGTTTTGAATGAGATTAACATGAAAGTCAATAGGCTACAGATTGTTACCCTGTGGAGTGTTGTGAGCTTCATGGTATCAGCTGACAGTCTGGCTAGAACAAAAATGCTGACTCTATTGTAAATAAGAGAGAAAACTTCCTGATTGAAAGCCTATGAGCTGAAATGTCAGCTTGATCTCCCTGGCTTCAAATTTGAAGTGGCTTTCAGAGGCTCTACCTCACCCAGCTTCAGGGTGCTCAGGCTTTGGGCTTGCACTAAAACAAAAGCATTTGCTCTCTTGGGTCTCAGATTTGGTGCCACACCCTGAAGATTCTGGGACTTGGCATCTTCCATAATCATACGAGCCAACTCCTTACTCTGTCTTTCCAGACACGTATTAATCAACTGACCAGTGTACATACTGGTTCTGTCTCCAGAGAACTTTAACTAATACACGTATATACTAATGATCCTGAGTTAGTAGTGCTGATTTCTATGCCATTAAATCTAAACACAATGCCTAATAATTTAATAACATGTCTTCTGTGAGACCTCCATCTGCCTAACTACCCGAGCCAGAAATTTCCTCCTTTCATATCCTCCCACCTGACCAACCTGAATTTTTTTTCTTTTTTTGGTGGTACCAAGGATTTAACTCAGGACCCTGTGCTTGCCAGGCAGGCAGCAGCACAGAGTTACATTCCCCGCCCAAATTCAATGAATTTTGGTGCTTTAAACTCCCTCCACTCCATCCATCCCTATTCTCCCTGCCACTGTCTTCTACTCACTACTGCAGTTGGTCTTTCTGTTGTGCCAATCTGCGGCACACAGCAATCAGTGGTTTTTCTAAAGAGAAAATGAGACATTAACATGTCATGGCTCCACATGACCGTTCAGTTCAAAACATTTTAGATGCTTTAAATTTTTCATACGATCTAACCAAGTTTCTCCAACTTGGGTTAGTTTCTTGCTCCTTGGTCCTTGCATATCCTATCCTCTCTGCCAAAAAGACCTCTCAGCTTTCTGGTTACTGCCCACTCACAATTCCTGTCTCAGCAGAACAAGACAGCACCGCCATTCGACCTGTTTCCAAGTGCTCTTTCACTCAGTCTGCACACAGCGCTACAGAAGAGTGTCCTCTTTAACCTCACTGTTGAGAGGAGGAGTCCGCCATGGACAGTTCAAGAATTTGCACAGGCCCTAACGGTCTCAGCTCTTGCTCAGACCTCTCGTCCAGCCTCTCTCGCATGCTCATCCTTTGGACTCGTCTCGGCTTTGTTGTATTTCTGGACTCCGCAGCGGACCCAGCCCCCAACCCAGCGCGCCGCGGCCTCCACACCGCAGGCCCCACGTTCCCGCTCCCCGGCTGTCTGCCCGCGCGGACGCGGCCCGCAAACCACGTCTCGCCGCGCCTCCCCGCGCCTCGGCCCGCCCAGTCCTCACCAGCCCGCGCCGCGCCCCGGCTCCGCCCCGCAGGACCCCCGCCAGGCCTCGGGCCTCGCGCTCGTCCCGCCGGCCCCTCCGCGCTGCGGCCACCGAGCTCCTCTCGCGAGGGCCTCTCCGCGCTCCCGCTTCCAGGCTCCGGCTCCAGCCAGCCCCACCCGGGCCGCAGCGCTTTCCTCTCCGCTCTAGGACCCCGGAAGACCCCGACTCGATGGTGCCTGCTTCGGCCTCCTAAGAGGGCGTGGCAGCCCAGCCCAGCGAGGCGGGACCTGCACACCTGAGCTCTGTCTTGAGCAGGTGTGAGGGATTTTATTGCTCTGACTCCGCCCATTTTAAATCAACATTTATTTCATTTCATTTTTTGAGACAGGGTCTCGCTTTGTAGTTCATGCTGGCCCTGGGCTCACTATGGAGCCCAGGCAAGGCTCATACTCACGGCAGTCCTCCTGCCTCTGCCTCCGGAGTGCTGGGATTTCAGGCGTGAGCCACCGCCACCAGGCCCAGCATTGTGGTATGTGATTACCGGGGATCGAACTCTGGACCTTGGGCTTGCAAAGCAGACGCCAGAACCACTGAGCTAAATTGCCGGCCCCATTGACTTTGTTTTTATTTGCGAAAATGTATTATTCTGTAGATTGTAGGCTTTGGACTCACTGTGTAGCCCAGGCTGGCCTTGCACACACAGCAATCCTCCTGCCTCAGCTTCCGAAATGAGGTACAGTGCCTGGCTTCTTCTCCTATGCTTACCAAATATTTTTTCTCACAAAACTTTTTATCGTTGCTAATCAGATAAATTCCATTGATCTGTATGTTCCCATCAGATCCTCTCACTGGAAATTCAAATAAGACCTTCCTTTCCATATCCTCTGCAGAGGCACTGTTGCATTGTAAATCATACCACCAGAGGGCCAGATACTTAGCTCAGTGGTTCCAGCACCTGCCTGGCAAGCCAAGGTCTGTGGTTCGATCCCTGATAACCATATACAACAATACTGCCCATGGTAACTTATGCCCACCAGCAATCAGTACCACATACCACAGTGCCGGACGTGGTGGCTCACGTGTGTAATCCCAGCACTCAGGAGGAAGAGGCAGGAGGATTGCTGAATTCGAGGCTTGCCTGGGCTACATAGTAAGCTCAGGGCCAGCAAGAACCACATAATTGATAACCTATCTCAAAAAAACAAAAACAAAAAAAACCCACCTCAACATGCATTTCTGATTGAAAGAGAAAAATCCCAATGAGTTTCAATAAAGCAGAAATAAACACACCTCAAACCTAAAGTTTGCCTTACATTTGGTGGTGAAATCTTAGAAGTATCTCTACAGACATTTACCCCAACACTTGGGCTACATTATGGTTTGGCTCTTAAATGTCCCTCCCAAAAACTCATGTGTTTGAGGTTTCATTGCCAGCTTACTACACTATTAGGATTTGTTGAAATTTGTACGAGTTTGAAAGAGAAAAATTTAGACCACTGGGGACACACCCTTGAAGGGAAGATTAGAATTCTAGCCCCTCCCTTCTCGCCTGTCAATACCCAATCACAGGAAGAACAGTTTTCCTTTGTCATTCATCCTCTACCAAGAAAAACTTTTTCTTTTGCTATTTTTCTTCCATTCCACAACCCATCACCACGTATTCTGGGCAAAAATACTTCAAAGGAAAGTTATCTCTTTATTAAGCCCTTAAAACAAGGATAAAAAACAAATTACAATTTTAAAAATTTCTTTTAAGGGGCCGGAGGGTTAGCTCAGTGGTTCCGGCACCTGCCTCGCAAGCGCAAGGTCCTGAGTTCGAGCCCTGGTTACTACATATAATGCTGGGCGTGGAGACTCACGCCCACCAACAATCAACACCGCATACCACAATGCCGGACGTGGTGGCTCACGCCAGTAATCCCAGCACTCGGGAGGCAGAGACAGAAGGATTGCTGAGTTCGCGGCGGCTTGCCTGGGCTCCATAGTGAGCTCAGGGCCAGCCTGAACTACAAAGCGAGACCCTGTCTCAAAAAGCAAAAAAAAATTCTTTTAAGGCAAACTTACTGGCCAGGTTTGTCTCCAAATTAAGCATAAGCATCACAGAAGACCTATTGTGAATAGTCTCTATAGGTATTACATGTACTATCTGTTGCTTTGAATTTTTTCCTTTTGGAAAGAAACCCACCAATCTGAGCTTACTTAGAAGCAAGCCAGGGTTTCTCAGCTACATATTTCCCCCAAGAAATACCAAGCCATTTGGTTAATATTGAGTAATATTTTTATGCTTTATGGGGTAATGTTAATTTTTATTATCTGATCAAACTTAGGACCTTGCCAAGGCAGGCACTGGAACCACTGAGCTAAATCTCTGGCCCAATAAGAAACTTTTTATAGGAGAACTGATAAAAGTTATAATGTGAGTAATTCACAATAAAATTGCAACATTTCATAATTACACAAAGGGCACTCTACCTCAAAGAAATGAAAATGGTTGAATGTCTTTCCACCCACCATATTAACAAAATAAAAAGCCTTTCAAAAATACAATATGGGGGGCCGGAGGGTTAGCGCAGTGTTTCTGGCGCCTGCCTCACAAGCGCAAGGTCCTGAGTTCCATGCCCGGTAACCACATATAATGCTGGGCGTGGAGACACGCCCACCAACAATCAACACCGCATACCACAATGCCGGGCGTGGTGGCTCACGCCTGTCATCGCAGCACTTGGGAGGCAGAGACAGGAGGATTGCTGAGTTCGCGGCGGCTTGCCTGGGTACCATAGTGAGCTCAGGGCCAGCCTGAACTCCAAAGCGAGACCCTGTCTAAAAAAAAAAAAAAATACAATATGGGTGATCCTGGTGATCTGAATACTGGTACACCTTATTAGAAAGTAATGCTGCAATATCAAAATTTAAACGCACAAAAAACTTAAATGTGACAGTCTTAGATTGACAATCATAAAAACTCTTGTCTGTCATATTTTTCTCATTGTATTGTTATTTGTAATGACTTAACTTTTTAGAGTCTATCTTCCCCAGAAGAATTACATTTCTATGATGTCAGGGATGAAGACTAACTTGTGCTTTATTTCCAATTCAATTGGCTTTGAATAGTCAAATTCACCATTATTGTAAAAATTATGTCTTTGTACATACAGAAAACTATGAACAAATACAAGAGAATTGTTTGGGGAAAGGAATCAGGAATTGCAATGACAGCATCACCTTTTACTAACTCTACTCCTGTAACGTTTACATCTTTTTAAAAACCACATACACTATCTCAAAAAGCTTTTTCTTGAGAAAGGGGTAACAAAAGAACTGTAATACTTATATAATACCAAGAATAGTGCAGGTCTATAAAACTGTTGTAAAAAAGTCCTGCTGTGTAACAAACACGTCTTTACTTGTCATCTTTCCCTTTTGTCTTCCTGTACACCATCTCTCGGAAACTCGCTAGAATTTTATTCTCTCTGTTTCGTCTCTCTTCTTGGTTAAAGGACGCAAGGGCTCTCTTCTCATCAGCACTGTAGATCTGGTTCTCTTTACGCAGTCGTACAGCCTCCATCCTTCGATGTCTACTACCACTCATGATGTAGCCTGAGCATTCAAACGAGGCAATCTCCTGACTTGTCAATCCAATTTCACCTCTTCGTGGGATTCGCTTTCCAGCTTTTACATACTCTGCCATAGCAGCCCCTTCACCTGGAAGCAGCGCATGGCCGTAGCTTAAAGGCTTCTCGTCTTGACTGGTATGTATTATCGGTGCTTCTGGACCTATTAATAAATTCACGGTATCTGCAGTCTTTGACTGTTTGATCCAGGTATTTTCTGGCAACTTCTCTTCTGAAGTTTTACACTTTGTGTCATGGAGGCCTTTCGACTTCTTACTCTTTTTCTTGAGTTTTCTTTTGTGCTTTCTTTTCTCTTTCTTTTTGGCTTTTTTGACTCTCCTTTTATCTTCAACAGAGCTAGAGTTACTGTTGGACTCTGAATAACTGTCATTATCAGAATAGTCCTTATGCTTTCTTTTATAGGATGTTTTCTTTTTTTTCTTTCTTGAACAACTGGTCTTCATCTTTCCTTCAGATCTGGATTCGGAACCACTGCTTTGCCGGTGCTTTTCCTCAACTTCAACTGGCGTATGTTCATCAGAATCTGGCTCGGGAGACTTTGGCGACAGGCCCCACACCTCCGGCGCCCCCAGCGCCCCCAGCCTCTCCCTCTCCCTCAGCCTCCGTTGCCGAAAGCTCTCCTCCTTTTCTTTCTCACGATCTTCCGCCAACTGGCAGCTGTCCGCGTGGCGGCGGTGATGGCGAAACCCACCACAGTAGACGGTGTAGGAGTACGAGGGGCTATGGCTGCGCGGCCCAGAAGCACGCTCTCGGGACCCCGCGCGCCCGGCTTGGCGACACGGGCGGGTGCCCAGCCCGCCCCACGGAGGCCTCGGAGCCTCGTGGCCGGAGGAGTGTGAAGGGGAACTGCCGCCGGAGGGAGAGCTTGTGGTCCACACGAGCGGCGGCGTGCCTGTCGAGCTGCGCCGCCCTTCCCGGGCGCCCACGGTGCCCCCGGGAGAACGGGACCCTAACACCCGGCCCATGAGCCGCGCTGCAATGGCCAACGCGGGGCGGCGGCTCGAGGGGAACAGGAGCGCGGAGGAGAGCCAGGGCGACGGCCCACGCAGGCGCACTGTGAGGAGCAACGCACTTCCGCTTCCGCCCTGCGCCGGCGACCTCCGCTGCCCTCGTGTTGCCCAGGGAGACCTAAGTCGTGCGCAGCCGGCAAAGCACCGTCGCGTGGTGGCTTCTCTGGGGTGGGCGGGGCGACAAGGCCGCGCCTGTTTTCTCCAGTGCCGGTCTCCAGCCTGAGCTGCGTGGAACAATTAAGAAGTCGTCACCACTGAACCACCGTCCCTCCTCCTCACTACCCCCTTGTTTATCTTTTTCTCTTGGTGGAGGGTTTTTGTTAAATTCGCTCCTCCATTTTATGTTCTCCCTAAAAACTTGGCGGCCATTTCACAATGTCATTATCAGAATTCTTTCTTTCTTCCTTCCTTCCTTTTTTGAGACAGCGTTTCTCTTTGTAGTTCAGGCTGGCCCTGAGCTCACTATGTAGCCCAGGCAAGCCTCGAACTCAGCAATCCTCCTGTCTCTGCCTCCCGAGGCCTGCAGGCGTGAGCCACCACGCCCAGCATTTGTGGTATGTGGTACTGATTGCTGGTGGGCATGAGCTACTACGCCCGTATTGTTGTATGTGGTTCCTGGGGATCGAACCTGGGACCTTGTGCTTGCTAGGCAGGGGCCATGAACCACTGAGCTGAATCTCCAGACCCCCCCCCCCCCTTGTTACCTTTCACGGGCTCCTGGTCTTGTGTCTTTTCAAGCCAGCAACGGTTACCCGTTTTTCAAGTTTTCTTGGCAACAGCTTTTTTCAGAGTATATTATTAAACACCCTTAGGACTAAACTCAAGAGCTCAGACCTGTTCTTTCCCTGAAACTTTAGCTGTTTTGTAGAATCTGGGGCCGACTGGTAAACAAAAAGCCATATTCCCAGCAGCCACGTTCTTGGAGCCGGCAGGTCAGCGTGACCCATAGGCTTTGAAAGCCCCTCCAAGAACGTTCCGTTTTCGCTGTTGAGTTGCACTCACCTCTACCTCCCCTGTCCGAGTGTTTCCCCACGAGTCCTGGCGGGATGGGTTACTTCCCTCTCACCACGAGCGGCATTCGGGTCTCAGGGGGCTGCGTTGTGGGCAGGAGGCCTTTAAACAGTGACCGCCGGCGGCTCAGGGCGTGAGGCTGGGAGCCGGGCAGGGCCCGCAGTGCAGCGGGCGGCGGCGGCGGAGGGCTCTCCCGGGACTCAGGGCCGCCTCTGTGGAACAGACGGAATTATTCAACTGGGTGGTGAGTCTAGAATTTAGGCAGAAAGTTGTCCTGCCATTTTTCCGAGGAGAGGGCAAAAGTGCCAGGCCAGCGACGAGGGTGGGATTCGAACCCACGCGTGCAGAGCACAATGGATTAGCAGTCCATCGCCTTAACCACTCGGCCACCTCGTCCCGCGGGGCGGCGGAGCCGCAGGCTGAGCTAGGCGTCATAAGGCGCGTTTCACAGCCGCCGCCGAGCCTCACCCGGGGGAGACCCGGCCACCCTGCGGCCCCGGCACGCGCGGTGTGCGCCTGGGCGCGGGTCGCCCTCTGTGGCTTCTCCGGCCTCCGCCGACCCTCTGCGCTCGCCCGGGTTTGGGGTGGGGTCTGGAGCCCGGGCGCTGACGGCTCCGCCCCCGCGCGCCGGCTGTATTTACAACGCCTTCGGCCCGCCGGAAACGGAACAAAACGAAAAGCGCAAGGCGACCTTCGTCCTGGGTCTCTCCAAGTTCTTCCAACTTCCATTGTGGCTACACTGTCTGTTCAGCTATTCCTTTTATTCCGTCCCTCAGATAGTTGACAAACCTCTGTCGACTATAATAGATATAACCTAATCTACATTTTTGTTAATAATGGACTGCAAAATAGGAAAGTTTCAAATCCCGCAACTATCTGGTTCTGGAAGGTACCTTTCCATTTTATGATGCATTCTTGGGTTTCCTTTTTCAGAGTACTGTAGTTGCTATTGTGAATAGTATTTTTCCTTCATTTTTTTGTTTCTCATAGGCTATTATGTATAGGAACACTATTGATTTTTGCATGTTGATTTTGTATTCTGCTACACTGCTGAATTTATTCTAGGAGTTGTTAGGGGATTTGGGGCGGGTCTTTGTAGAGAATTGTGTCCCTTGTAAATAGTACATTGAAATCTTTCTTTACTATTTGTATTTACTTTCTTGCCTATTTACTCTTGCTAATGTTTCGAGTACTACGTTCAACAAAGAGTAGTGATAGGTGGACATCCTTGTCCGGTTCCTGATTTTTAGATGGTGACTGTTCCATTTTTCCACATTCAATACAATGTTGGCTGAAGTACCATCATAAATGGCTTTTCTAAGGTTGATGTAAAGTCCTTATCTATTTTCTTCAGTGTTTTTTATCATGAAAGCACATTGTAAGCTTTTTCTGCATGTATTAAGATGATGTAATTTTAATCCTTATTTCTGTGTATGCGATTTACTACACTGATTTTGTATGTTCAACCATCCTTGCAAACCTGGATGAAGCCTAATTGGTCATGATGTAAGGTCTGTGATGATTTGTCGCATTATTAGCCAGTATCTTGTTGAGGATTTTTTCATCTATATTCATTAAGATCACTATTAAGATTTGTCTCTAGTTGTCTTTTTTAGTTGGATCTTTGTGTGCTTTTAGAATTGGGATAATGCTAGTTTCCAGGCTATTGTAGTTGTGTTTATCTAACCACCTTTTTTTTTTTTGACACAGGGTCTCACTATGTAGTTCAGGCTGGCCCAGAGCCCACTATGTAGCCCAGGGAAACCTTGAACTCCACAATCCTCCTGCCTCTGCCTCCCGAGGGCTGGGATGACAGGCGTGAGCCACCACCTCCGGCACTGTGGTGTGTGGTTACTCAGGATTGAATTTAGAGCCTTACGCTTGCCAGGCAGACGCCAGAACCACTGAGTGAAATCCCCAGTCTCAAATTAATTTTTCTTCCCCCTCCTCCCCCGCCCTCGGCTTCAGGGATTGAACTCAGGCCCGTCTGCTTCCAAGGCAGAGGCTGTGCCCCCTGGAGCTAAATGCCCGGGCGCTACCTCCCTTCAACTGGGTCGTCCTGTGCTTCCAGCTGCAAACTGTGTGTCCAGCACTGGTTCTGATTAGTCCAGGGTTCCCTCTGGATATCTGCCCGCCTCCTTTTCTGGGGACCCTGTTTCTTCCTGCCCACCTCACTGCGTCTGCATCATCACCTTCATCGCCTTCATCGCCCCAAGCTGGGTCAGTCTCCGAGTGAGCGTTCTTCCTCGGCCTCTGTGCTCCCACGACCGCACACACGGACATTCACACGTACACACCAGGAGAGGGATC
Organism: Thryonomys swinderianus; assembly: GCA_004025085.1. Taxonomy (NCBI): domain Eukaryota; kingdom Metazoa; phylum Chordata; class Mammalia; order Rodentia; family Thryonomyidae; genus Thryonomys; species Thryonomys swinderianus. Next base: position 605 of record PVIC010013897.1, on the reverse strand, counting down.
CGTCCAGAAGTCTTTACAGCTGTGCGAGGGACAGTACCACAAAAATTAGCACTTTGATTTAAATTTATTATACTTTGTGATATGAATTGTAAACTGAATTAATTATTCACCATATCAATACCCACACATTGTTTAATGATATTTCACTTGGCTATTTTTCTTTTGCTTATTTAATAAGTTCTTAAAATAATTGAATGTACTAGTAAGCATAATTTTTAAAAAATTTGTTTTTATTGCTCTTAAGGTTTCTCTGTTTTAACACAGTAAAACAGCTTTCAAGACGATACCTTTCAGATATTTGTTCCAGAATTTTAGACCTCATTAACATTTTTCAATGATAACATTCTGAAAGTTAAAAAATATTTACAAACTAGTGCCGGTGTGGTGGCTCACGCCTGTCATCCCAGCACTCGGGAGGCAGGAGCATTGCTGAGTTCAAGGCTTGCCTGGGCTACATAGCTCAGAGCCGGCCTGAACTACAAAGCGAGACCCTGTCTCAAAAAACAAAACAAAACAAAAAAAACATTTACAAACTAACTTCAAATGTTTTCTTATATAGCTGCTTATCTTCACAAGGGAAGGTTTTCAGGCCAGGAATTTGGCGC